>JASSUY010051237.1:5397-75551 GCA_032466535.1 Forpus xanthops | reverse complement strand
GGGATGGGGCAGCCACAGCTTCTCTGGGCACCCTGTGCCAGCGCCTCAGCACCCTCACAGGGAAGAACTTCCTTATACCCAACCTAATTCTCCCCTGTTTCAGTTTGAACCCCTTGCCCTGTCACTACAGTCCCTGGTGATCCATCCCTGTACCCCCTTCAGCTATTATTGCCAGACTATTTGGGAATGGGGTCATTTACAACCCCTTGGTGATGGTTCAGAGCTCCTGGAGCCACAGTGGTATCACTCCCTGCATCACTAATGAGGATCCAGTGGGAAGCCCATGGAGGAGCCAGACTGGGGCATGGTTTTCCTACCCTATGCTCCAAGATGAGACAGACCCTTAGCCCCTGCCAAAAGCGGGTGCAGGCAATGGCCTCGGAGCTGCCTCGGAGTGAGCAGGAGGCGGCTGTGCGTGCACAGATGGAATTACCCTAGGATGAAAATGAAGCTTTGATGGCACATATGAGTGATTAGCGGTAATGCTGCAGGAAGTTAAATACATATGTAGTGCTTGATGCTGCAAACCAGCAGTGGCCATGGCTTCCAGGGGTGGGGATTGCAGATCCAGTGCTCAATAGAGGTTAAAATAGGAAGTATTCCCCTTTTCCAACCTGTGGAGCTTTCCAATGGCTTCATCAGGGACTGAAGGACAAGGGGCGATGGGTTTAAACTGAAACAGGGGAGATTTAGGTTGGAGATAAGGAAGTTCTTCCTTGTGAGGGTGGTGAGGCCCTGGCACGGGGTGCCCAAAGGTGAATGCCCCATCCCTGGCGATGTTCAAGGCCAGGTTGGACAGAACCTTGGGCACCATGGTCTAGGGTGAAGTATCCCTGCCCATGGCACGAGGGTGGAACTGGATCACCTTAGGTCCTTTCCAACCCATTCTATGATTCTATGATGGGCTGAGCAAGGGGCTGCACCGTGCAGGGGCAGAATGGAGGAGAAACTACTGGAAGCAAAGGGAAGGAGAAGGCAGGAGCTCTGGCTGCCAGCCCAGCGCTCTATCTCCAGGCTGGGACACGGGTGTCCTGGCCTCCCTCCCAGACCCTATCTCCCGGGCTGGCATCCAGGTGCCAGTGTATCAGCCCCAGGAATTATCCTCTGGCAGCACCGTGCGTGTTAACCCGCACAGTTAACGTGATGGGGCTGGATCACACTGCTCACTGGCTGCCTTTCCCATAGGATTTTCCTCCCATCCTCCCTGATTGAGGCTCTTCCCAGGTGAAGCAGGGCCAGGGCTTGGTTGTGCATCCCCACTTGGCTGCTGTGATTTGCACTGAAGCCCAATGTGCAAGGAAGCACGAGGAGAAGTGGGTCTGTCCTGTTCTCATGGTCCATCCCAGTGTGGGTGCACAGCCGTAGCAAGGCCATGTGCAGCCCCGTTCCCCTCCCTCGGGATTGTTTCCCCATCCATCCACAGGGACCGCTCAGCTGGGAGCCTGATCCAAAGCCTGCTTTGAAGCATTCCCACCTGGCTGGCAAGATGCTCAGCGCTCTCCTCAGAGCCCTGCTCTTCCTCTAGGCCACAGGAAACTCTCAGTGCAGCTCTGAGCCGCTTTCTTCTCTTCTTTATTAACAAAAAAGGGGAAAACTGAAGCCAGAAACAAGCCCTTCGTGTCTATTTTTAAACCCCAGCCCCACCAGCAATCTGCTTTCCAATTGTTTCCCCCCCCAGCACTCAGCCTGCGACCGCTCAGCCCATTATAAATGGGTCTTATCGGCAAAGAAAAGGCCTTTGCATTATAGGGAGCTGCTGCTTAATTAACCAGCGGAGGCTCAGAACCCGCCTGTCCTCCTTTTCATGCCAGCAGCACCAATCTCCAGCCTCAACTCGCTGTTTATTACTGCGGTACTCCCGGCTCTGCAGCTCCCAGGGTTATTTCCTTGCTTTTCTGGTTGCCAGAGGCTATTTTATACCCCAAATCCACCCATCAGAGCCCCCACGGCAGGGCCAGGGTGGGATGGATGAATGGATGGGTGAAGAGATGGATGGAGGGAGGGAAAGGGGCAGCTGTAGGTGTTGGGTACAGCAGGATGCTGCATGGTGGGTGATGCGTGTCCCTAGGGACAGCCTTACTGCTCTGTCCTCATCCCGTGTGCCATCAGCTAATTAGAACAGGGGAGCTGACGATGAGCCCAGCTCTGGGCAGCCAAAACAGAGCCAAGAAGCAAGTACTAGTGTGGGACAAGGGCAGTTGTTCCTCCTTGCCATAGCAGCCTCAGAAAGAGGGGAGAGCCCGGCCATGGCGTGTGTGGGCTCTAATCCCCAGCGCAAAGCTGGGAGATCAGGGAAAAGTTAATTTCCTCACAAGATGCTACACAGCTGGGGGGATCATTATGGGATCATCAGGAGCATCCGCAGCCACCAGCCCCAGGGATATGCTCCTGTTGTGGCCAGGGCTGAGCTGAGCATCCCATGGAGGTGACACCAAGGGGCTGGTGGCAACAAGCAGGAATGGGGTTTTAGCCCCTGAGGGTGATGTGCTTTGCAGCAAAGCGACCATCAAGAGCCACTGGAGGCTGGTGGCCAGGGGTGCTGGGTACCACGGTGCTGGCATGACCCGAGCAGCAGCTGGCAGCACTTAATCTGCGTGAATGTGATGCTTATGAATATGAAAGGGGAGACATGGGGCCAAGGCAGGCAGAGCAGCTGGTGGAGCAGCTCCATCCCCGAGCCCATGGAGCAGTCTGTGCTGGTCCCCTGGGGCCAGGGATTAGGGATGGGATGAGGATGGCAAACTCATTATGCTGGTGCCATAAAGTGGGATTTCCACCCCCCACCCCCCCCCACAGAGGTCCAGGAGGAGGGTGGGAGGCTGCAAAGGGGTTGGGGCACCCATGGGGTGCTTGAGCTGGGAGTTGTGGGGCACGCAGGCACAGGTTTGGGTGTCCACTGCACCCAAAGGGGACAGCAGAACTCGTGTGACATAGAACAATAGAATGGTTTAGATTGGAAGGGACCTTAGAGACCCCTTTATGTCCCCAGCATGGGGCACATCCATGGCACAGCAACCTCTCTCCAGGTACCGCTGCCAGGAAGCCCTGGCTGAGGCAGGCAGGGATTCATCCAGCCCTGTCCATCCATGGGGTGGACAGCCCAGGATGAAGGGGATGTCCCAGCTGGGAGGCATGGCCATGAGCTCTTGGTTTGTTCAAACTTGTGGGTTTAAGCCAAGCTGGGGCTGTTTGCTTTGTGTTCCTTTAAGGGTCAGGCTCAGCAGAGCTGGGCTGTGACCTCCATAAGGACACACACAGTGGCCCAGCTCCAGGCTGGGACTTATAAACATCCCTCCCTGTAATGACAAACTCTCTGCTCCCAGAGAGCCCGAGCTGTGGGACTGATTCTGCCACCCTCAGAGCCACTGTTGCGCCATGGACAGCAAGATTGGGGCACAAAGCTGGAAAGGACACATTTTCCATCCTCTGCTGTTCCTTGGATGCTCTCTGCTTGGACCAGATGCCCCAGGAACAGAGGGACAGGCCCAGAGCATTCCCAGCACCCCCAAGGCTCTTCCAAGGAGGCTTTTCCCTGAAATCCCTGCCCCAGAAGAGCCAAAATCTCACCCAAAACTCTCCATCTCTATCCTCACTGCTGTTACTTTACCAATGGCTCCATGTGCCATGGGGACAGGACCCTTGGGATGGCAGGACAGCCCTGGGAATCGCTGTCAGCACTTCAGCTTTGGCTGCACAGCCCTGCGCTAAGCTGGACTAATTCCTGCAGCCAGAAGGGATTTAGGAAGGGAAGGACCATGGGCCTGGATGCGGCCACTCACTCCGTGCCAAGGAGATTAGGCTGCATTTTGCCAACCTCTTGTATTGATTCGGGACTCCTTTTGGCTCCTGGGGTTGGAGCATCCTTCCATCTGCATCCAGAACACCCCGGTGTGCTTGGAGGCATCCTCCTTGAAGCTGCACTGTTGGTGGGTACCCTGAGCCACCCAGAACTCTGGTTTCCCACACACACACACTGCTGCTTCCCACCAGGGAAATCCCTGTTCATCACCTCACAGGGATAACCTCCATCCTCACACCATTACTTCATAAGATCGTTTTAGCACTTTGGGGCTTGCTGAGGGGACCATTAATGGCCGGTCTGGTGTCATGGTGGGTTTCAGCCTCCTGATGCCCTGCCTGGGTTTGGGGAGAGGTCAGCACCCATTGTGCACACCAGGCCCCAAAGGTGCCACATCTCCCACCGGCTCAGCCCCCACCTCCATCATTTTCCGTCCCACCTCCAGGATTTGCTATAGGATCTCCCAGGAATCTGCTTCCCATTGAAGTCTCTACCCAGCCCTGACGCTGACTTCTCCCTGACCAAGAGGGAGCAAGGCTGGGTCCTCCCAGGCATCTCCCTGGCTTTGCCATGCAGCCCCATCCGCATCCTTGTCCCCATGCCCTTCCCAGCCCCTCTCCTCTGCTCCTTTATATAATACCACTATAGATTTAGCCACTCTGCCATGAGACCCTGCAGATTAAATCTCCCATCCGGGGGGAGGGAAGGACTCAGGAAGAGCTCGGAGGGCAGATTAATAGCTTGATTTTAATATTCATAACAATGCAGTTCGTGTCCTGCTCTCAGAAACCCCCGTGTCCTGTTGATTAGTTTAGTACTGATGATACCAACAAAGGCATTAACCACAGCAGATCAGAGCCGGGGAGGGAGGGCCCCCGATGATGACATTTTTAATGTTATTAAATGCTCACTTTTATCAAGGTCAGAAGACAAAGATGGTTGGGAAGCACAAAGCTCAGCTTGGGGGAACCAGGCTGTGCGTTGGGAAGATCAAACCCAGCCTTTAGGGAATGAGCCCATGCAAACCCATCACATCGACTCATGGAATGGTTTGGGTTGGAAAAGGACCTCCAGTTCCACCCACTACAACACCTTCCACTACAGCAGATTGCTCCAAGCCCCGTCCATCCTGACCTTGAACAGGGATGGGGAAGCATCTCTGGGCACCCAGTGGCTCAGCACCCTGGCATTGGCTGGTGGAGCCTCCAGAGCTGCATCCCTGCTGCATCCCTCCAGTTGAGCCCTTTTCACAGCCCCAGGGTGGGTTTCCCACTGCGTGGGCATGCAGCAGCCCCACAGAGCTCATTGCAGGTTGTGAATACCCCCGGGGCTCCTCCAGGAGATCGTTTGGAGGCTGGATAAAATTAGATGGATGGAGCTGAACAGCTGAAGGGAAGAGACAGGCAGACGGATGAGGACAGTGACTGAGGAAGGGGGATGGGAGCAGGGCTGGGGTCCCTCCCAGGGGGTGCTCAGTTTGGTGGGGGGGAAAGTGGGGAGGCTTGGTGTTCCCATCACCATTGACCAGAGGGTTGGAACTGGATGAGCTTTAAAGTCCCCTTCAACCCAACCCAGCCTGGGATTCTCTGATTCTATATAACCTGATGCTTCATCATCCCCTTGATGCCATCCATGCAGTGTGATGCAGGTCTGATCAAGGCACCAAGCTCCTGGCACACAGGATTCCCCTGGGTTTGGAGAGTCCCACATTGAATTAACAGCCCTGAAATGGGCAGATTATCATTATAGGTCCCTCCCATAGGTTTATTCTATTCAAGAAAGGATCAGCCCAGGGGCTCACAGCAGCAGCCATAACTCTGGCTCAGCACCTCCCACATTCACAGGATCAAACCAAGCACCAGCTGCCTCCCCAACCCAAACCATATCCCAGCTGCTCCTTATATCCCTCCAGCCAGGCTGTAACTGGGCCCAGTTTTCAGCTGTTCAGCATGGGCAGGGGATTAACACTTTGTGTACCACCCCTGGACCTGGATCCCATGAGATCCCATCCCTTCCCACCACCATGGAGGGTTTAAGAAGGAAAAGTGGAGCAGTGAAAGGTATGCAGCAGGGCAGAGCATGTGAGCAGGATGAGGCCATCTAAATCAGAATTCCCAGTTCAAGGAGCTGATGACTGCCCATGGCAATGAACCATGCTGGGATGTGGGTCCCTGGGAAGCTGGTGATGCTTCAGAGTCACTTGTGAGGGGAAAATAGCTCATTTTATAACACAACAAAGTAAGAAGCATCCAGTGGCACTGGGCATCACACACACAGGTACTGACATGCATAGAGCCGTGGTACCCCAGGGATAGCACTGCATCATCCCGCCAGGCATGTACCACCTTAGGACACCTCACTCCACATCACTTAAAGGACACCACACACCTATAAGATCCCTAAAAACCTCACAGGAGCCTTCCATTATCTGAAGAAGGCTACAAGGATGCTGGAGAGGGACTCTTCATCAGGGACTGCAGGGATAGGACTAGGAGTGATGGATTCAAACTGAAACAGGGGAAGCTCAGGTTGGAGATGAGGTGAGGGTGCTGGGGCGCTGGCACAGGGTGCCCAGAGAAGCTGTGGCTGTCCCATCCCTGGCAATGTTCAAGGCCAGGTTGGATGGGGCTTGGAGCAACTTGGTCCATGGCAGGGGTTGGATCCAGATGAGCTTTAATGCCCTTTTCCAATCCAAATCATTCCGTGTTTCTATGAAAGGGAGGGAAAAGTGCTCATTTCTCCCCATCCCATGCCCGCGCATCCCTCCAAACCAGCTTTATCTACTGGAATCCCCCCCGCCTCCTCCCCAGCTCACACATTTAAGTGGATTTCCTTTCCCTGCGGTGAACAACAATGAAATAAAGAAAGAAAGAAATAATCCCGGGCTCTTTAAACAGATTTTCCCCTATCCGTTTCTTTCCCGTTCTTGTGCATGTGTGTGTGTGGATGTGCACATCCCTGACGTCAGGGCAGCTTTGGAAGTTGCCCGATGCCGGCCATCTGCTCCTGATTACAGGAGGCCCTGAGCTCCTTAAAACTGCACACAGGAAGGCTGATATGGAGCCATGGTGAGAGCGGGAGAGCACCAGAGCAGGATGGCAGTGGGATGGAGCCACTAATTGCTGGTGATCAGGGAAAAGAGAGATGAGGGATCCGCACCTGGCTATAGCTGCTGTGCAAGGAGGTGCTTTGCTTTGTGCCACTGGTACCTGCTTGTTCCATCATTTCCAGCTCCCATTGGAACTGGTTGGAGTTAGAGCAAGGGGGTTGCAACTGGGTGATCTTAAGGTCCCTTCCAACCCAAACAATCCTGATTCTATGATTCCAGAGGCTTGGAGTAGGAGCCCATGCAGTCCTCCTCACTCGCAGGACACTGAACCAGTTCCTGTGCCCCCCATGCCTCAGTTTCCCCAAGGACCACTCCATGCCAGTGCCTTTAGGGGATGTCTTTGGGGGGCCGCCACACTGATCCCACCACATCCTGCTGCCCAGTGTTGGGATGGGGCATGGTCAGGCTCACCCCCATTGCCCATATCAGGAAGAGCTGAAGCCAGTCCCCAAAACCTGCCCGGTGATTACAGGGTAATTAGCTGCAGCATGATTACAAGCAGGATGCTTAATGAGGTTAAACCAGTACCTGAGACTTTGTGAGTTCTTAATTACCCGCTTTTAATTGCTGCTCTCAAGTACATTAATATAAATGACTGTCTGGGACCAGAAGCAACCCAAGGCAAGATGTGATGAGTGTGAGCTGGGATGCTGCAGCAATACGGCTCTTTCCCAGGGCTCAGCTTCCAAACCCTCTGCTTCCCATCAGCAGGGATTGTTGTGCAGAGCCCCTGATCCAGTCTCTGCTCCACAGCCTCCTGTTTTCGCTGCCTGGTGGATGTGGTACCAGTGAAGAACGAGGAAGGAGTCGTCATCATGTTCATCCTCAACTTCGAGGACCTGGCGCAGCTCATGGCCAAGAGCACCAGCCGGAGCCTGCACCAGCGCCTGTCCCAGAGCTGGCACAGAGGTGGGTAATGGCATCCACAGGGATATCCCCATCCCTTGGCCTTCAATGGAACTCGTAAGGGCTGAAGGATGCACCGTGGGGCTGAGCCCCTCATTGTGTGCTGGAGCAGAGGTTTGTGTCCCTGGACAGGGAATGATCCAGCCAAAACTGGGTGACAAAAGGATGTTTGAGCCACTGTGTCCCTGCAGCCTGCAGACAGGAGGTGCTGGAATGGGACAGGACCTGTGTGTGGGGTCAATGGCAGGGCCAGGGGACATCTGGTGTCAGTGATGTCATGGCTGTGATATGTGGGTCTTGCTGCAGGAGAACAGCACCATTGCTGGGATGGCTCGGCACTGGCTTTGGGCTGCTCCAAAGCTCATCCTGGAGTTTTGTGGGGCTTTTGGAGACTGGAAAATTCCAACTCCCTTTCTTGGGAAGGCTGGATCAAAGGGAAGCTGTGGTGACATGCTCAAGGGGATGTGGATAACCAGGGATGCAGATGTTAGACCTGATCATGGGAAGAAGAGCTGTAGCTCCTGTTATATGGCACTCAGTGCCAGTCACCAGAGCAAGGGTATCATGGACCTCAAAATGAGGAAGAACTCCTTTCCACTGACAGTGACAGAGCCCTGGAACGGGCTGCCCTAATGGTTCTGTGATCACTTATGGGGACCCTGCCCATTGTGTTGGTATGGTAATGTGAGCTTTAATACATTCGGTGTAAATCCACCCCCTGGAGCCATTGAGGTGTTTGTATCAGCAGAGATGCTCTGTGTGGTGACAGGTTTTATGTACCCTCAGGGAATTACAGACATAAGTGTGTGAATGTATATACTGCCTGTGCATGTGTTCCTGTGTCTGTGGATTTGTATTTTGGGTGTGTTGCTTTAGTACCAGTTAAATTCCAGCATCACCTTGACGCCTGTGGTCAGCTCTGGGCCACTCACTACAAGAGAGACATTGAGGTGCTGGAGCAGGGCCAGAGGAGGGCAATGGAGCTGCTGCAGGGCCTGGAGCACAGTGTGATGGGGAATGGCTGAGGGACCTGGGGGGTTCAGATGGAGAAGGTTCAGGGGGACCTGATGGCTGCCTACAACTGCCTGAGAGGAGGATGGAGCCAGGAGGGGGCTGAGCTCTGCTCCCAAGGACCAAGGGATGGGACAAGAGGAAACGGCCTCAAGCTGCACCAGGGCAGGGTTGGATGGAGCTGAGGAACAATTCCTTCCCCAAAGGGTGCTCAGCATTGGAACTGCCCAGGGCAGTGCTGCAGTCACTGTCCCTGAGAGCATTCACACCCCGTGGAGACAAGGCCCTCAGTGCCATGGGTCAATGGTGGCCTTGGCAGTGCTGGGAAATGGTTAGGAAAGGTCTTTTCCAACCCATCTGATTCTGTGATTTTATGACCAATGTTACTCTGCAGCCCCCTCAGGTCTGAGTATGTGTTGAACTGTAACGCATCCGTTATCCCACCCCAAGATGGGGTGCAGAAGGGACCCAGATAAAAGAGTACCTGTTGCTTTCCCTTGCATTGGAAATTGCACTGTGCATCCCAAGGAGTGCTGCTTGGGTTTCCCACTCCGGAGCTGCTGGTGCCAGCCCAGATCCATCTCTTGTTTGTGGGTTTTCAGGCTCAGTCTTCCATTACCCGGCCATAGGCAGCTGCATTGCTGCTCCCTGGCTCTTTGGTGTGCAAGAATACTGGCTCCTTCGCTTCTTCCAGCTGAAAAGCTGTCTGGGCATTGGAGATGGGGTGAGTGGAGGGAGCTCATATGAGTCCCCCCGTTAGCAGTGCCACTTTTGGCTATGCCTGAGCAGCATCGGGGCTCTTTGTCCCCTATGCTTTTCCCCTTAGGGGAGCTTGTGGTGCATCCCGCGTGGTCCAGGATTTAGGCCACTTTTGATGCAGTCAGTGAGTACAACTGGTGCTGGCCCAGGCCATGAACAGCAGGATGCTCGCACTCTCCGTAGACCAGCAGTAGAAGAGGACAAGTGACTTTATACTGTGTGTCTCTACTGGGGGCACTGCAAGTTCCTCTCCACATATGGTCCCTTCCCCTTCTGAACCTCTTTCCTTGCTTCTTGCCCCATGGTCTCCTGATGCCCATGATAGTAGCAAGGGACTCCCCATCCTTGGTCTGGCATCTCAAACAACTCCAGGGCCAGAACTGCTAGAACTTCTTCTTTCCTTGCTAACTCATCACCTCTTTAGCATTGGATATTTCCCCCCACCAAGGAGATTTAGAAGCTCGATTTCCTCCAGGTCCAAATCCTTTAAGTAGCTTTAACCTCTATAATTGGCTTAGGGATGCTCTGCACCTTTCCCACTTTGTGCCTATAGTCCTATAGGATTCTCCTCCAGCCCAGCAGTGCTTTCTGCCAGGTCAGACTCTGCCTTGAGCAATGCGATGGCATGGGAATAGCGAGTGAGTTGGAGAAGGAAGGGCCATGTCCCCCAAAGCCACCCAAAGTCTTCCGTAGCCTCTTCCCCTGCAGAGCCCCGTCCCGCTCCAGCCACCACATGCAGCTAGGTTACATCTGTGTCTCTTGTGTTTTGTCTCTCTTTCTAACAAGGTCAAGGTAGGAGGTTGAAGTGTAGTCTCCCGTCCCTGCGGCGACTCAAAGTCCAGCGGAAATCTCTGCCCACCAGTGAGTTTGATGGAGTAGCCATTGACTATGGAAAGGTAACCGCAGCCTTTGTCTGATCTAAGCCAGGTCCCAGCGCTCTTCCTCCGCTCTCCCCATCCCATTGTCCCTCAGCTGCTGTGGTTCAGGCTGTATCCGGTGTTAGGGGCTCCAGTGCTGGGTCAGTGCCGGGCATAGGGCCCAGCATGGACTGGAAGTGCGCGGCAGTGCTTTGATGGTTTGGGATAGAGCTGGATGGTGCTGCTCTGTGGGGGGAGCGGGAGATGTGCTGAGCTCTGAAGCTGGGAGGAAGGTCTGGCTCTGTAGGGGAGGTTATCCTGGCTGGTGGAGCTCCAAGGAGTTGTTCCCACCTCAAGGAAGGGACATAGTGATGGCTGCAGGCGACTGGAAAGGGTCTGCTCTGAGCAGGGACTTGCAAGGCACAATTCCCTTGTTTTCCTGGCAGAGGGCAAGCAGCTCTGGCTGGTTACTCCTTCAGCAAAGACTGCTGTCTGTGATGGAGAGTGGTGCTGGCATTGCTGGCATAGTGTTGGTTGGAACTCTTTAGAGATGGCTGTTCTTGGTGGCTTGTCAAAAGTGCTCCTGGCAAAGACGTCTTGTTTTCTGAAGTGCTGTAGCTCAAGGCACAGGGCTGTTGGCCAGAGGCTTTTGCTCTGCTAATGCATTCCCAGGCGCCAGGTTCCTGCTGTGCTGGATGGATCCAGGCAGCCTGGACAAAGCTGCTTCCCAAACTTGTGATACATGAGACAAAAGGTGCCCGTTCACTCGGAGGCTGTTGTGCTTATGGCAAGTTGAAGATGTGTGTAATATTGCCGCGTGCTCTGGGTATGATGCTGCTACAGACACCAGTGGTGCTTAAGTCTCTGGGTACACCCAGGCTGAAGCTGCATGAGACACTGCAATGGAAGATGTGCATTGAGGACAACCTGATGATCCACCACTTTGGTGGAGCTTGGTCAAATTGGGGCAGCCCAGCAGATACAGGGGCAGCCAACCCCTCCAGACACCGCATTCCAAAACATGCAGTAAGGTCCTTAGGGATGATGAGAAGTGCCGTGCTTCCTCCCTTAGCCATAGCTGGCGTGGGATAGACCCCCAGGTTTCCTTCCAGAAGCTGGCTGCTTTGTGCATTCCATTGCAGAAGTTGTTAAAGACTGGAAGCTCTTTAGGTTTCCAGGGAAATAGGAGGTTTAGCAATGGCTAGGGATTGCTGTAGAAGATGGACCACAAATGGAGCCCAGCAGCTCCTCCAGCGCTTCCTGGTGCAGAGCATGCCCCCTATACAGACACCAGCACAGGACCCCAAGGCACCAACCCTCACCCTTGGTGGTGGCCCGAGCTCTTGCAGCAGGGGAGGGAAGGGCATATCCAGTGGTGGGATGTAGGGACCCATGGAGAAGCTCCAGGCAAGCCTATCCCTTAGGGTCTCCTCTTCTCGCTCTGGCCTGCTTCCCAGCTATGCAACATCACCTCTCAATGCATCCCCCAGCCTCCGGTAGGAGATGGGAGCTGCCAAGTCCCTGGGGTTTTAGTTGCCCCATTGCAGGTCCTGATCCCAGTTGGAGGCAACCTCCGGAACCGCAATGCTTCCCAGCCCTCTGCCCCTCCTCTTACCTGCCCCAGCTCCCTCTCCTTCCTCCCCAAGCACATGAGGACCCCTTCTAATGAACCTCTTTCTCCCGGCTGTCTTAAAGCCTGGTGGTGACTCCCTGATTTTGAGGGACTTGAAGACGTCGCCCAAGGAGAACTGTGTGCAGTCAGAGACCGAATCCCTCCTGGAAAAGGAGCGGAGGCCGAGCCTGGAGGCTGACCCCACTCTACAACACTCGTCCCCGAAACAAGAGCCTCCCTTGGTGGGCCCACGAGGGTCGTATTCTGCGTGGGGTTTCTTTCGGTCTCGGCCCGGGGGCAGCTTCCACAGCCTCCGCAGGGTCTCCTCCTTGGACAACTTTGAGGCTGCGAGGTCTGAGTTCCAGAGAAAATTCAGGGAAAGGAGGGCAAATTCAGGTAGGGATAAAACCCCGGAGCTGTCGGTCCTATTGTGGGTCCAGCACGTCCCGGGGGGAGGTCTCTTACCCTGCTTTTCCATCTGTAAAGTGGAGATAAGCTGGGATCTGCTCCCCAAAACCCACTGGTCTCCATGCGGTTCCCCTCGGAGACCCATCCTGTTCTTTGGGTAGAGCCATCCGTGGTGTTGTGAGTGAGATGTGAGACTGCAGGAGGTTGAGTTTGGATCCTGATGCCATCCCAGCTCTCCTTGAGGGAGGGAAGGAAGGGGTCTGCAGGCATGTGTGTTGTGAGCTGTGTTCATGTGTTGGAGGTGAATGAGACACCGATAACTGTAGGAAATGTACCTCCAGCATGGTGTTCATGTCCAGACCTCTTGTTCTCCACAGGCAGATGGTGACAGATAGGATGGAGGTCAGGCAAGAAGAGCTTCAGTAACTGGGGTTGGACAGAGATCAGTCTGTGGTGCCTGCCTTGAGAAAACGGGGTGGGGAATCATGATCCTTAGGTTATGGACCTTCAGGAGGGGGCACAACATAGAGGGAAGGAAGGGGAGTGAGCAGGAAGAAGAGTGGCAGCACTTCCCTGGTCACCTTCATGTTGTCTTTGGCCACCTCCTGCCCATGGGTCAACGTCAGAGTGCAGGGATAGAGGGGCAGAGACCTGGAAACGTAACCCTGCTCTGCCTAGAGGAGATAGACCGTGGTTATAATGCCTTGGGATGCTCCTAAAGGGAATGTGGGTACATGTTCCCTTCCATGACTACGCACTGCCACGAACTGATCTCTTCTGGGGCTTCCTCCCTGATCCTGTACTGGGGTGACCCAGAGAAGCAGGTCCCATATCCCTTGGGAAAGCAGCTGGAATCTAGCCCCACTACAGCTCTTCTTCAGGAGATAGCTCTGACCTCCCTACCTGGAGCCTGCTGATGGAGTATGTATCCAAGTGGGAAATCATCCATCTCCTGCTGCTCGGTGGCCAAAAACCAAGGCAGCATCTCAGGAGCTATATCGATGAGGCTCAAGCACGCAAGGGTGGATGAGACCCACCTCCTCCTTCATCTGTTTTGGGATCCCTCCCTGGTGGGTCTCACAGGGGCTGGTCCCCATCGTGTCACAGTCTTCAGAGACAGCAAAGGATTTTGGGTGCCTCTATATTCTGGCAGCTGCTCTGAGCCCCCTGAAGGAGGTTTCATGGCTAAAAGACAGGTGATGTGGCTGAAAAGCAACCCCTCTTGGGCATCTCAGGTTGGGTTTCATGTCTGAGCCACCCTGAAGACACCAACCCTTGTGGCCAGGCAGACATTGGCACCTTGTGGTGGTGCCCATCTCCTGGATGCCCTTCACAGTGGCCGGGGCTCTGCAAATTGGCTTCTGCTCACACTGCCCTTCTCAATGCCCTTCTCCATCCTCTTTCAGAAGCTTCCCACGTTAAACCCAACCCCCCGAACTCCACCTCGGACTCAGACCTCATGAAGTACCGGACCATCAGCCAGATCCCCCAGTTCACGCTCAACTTTGTGGAGTTCAATCTGGAGAAGCACCGCTCGGGCTCCACCACAGAGATCGAGATCATTGCTCCCCACAAAGTGATGGAGCGCACCCAGAACGTCACTGAGAAGGTCACACAGGTACGTGGGTACTGAGATGACACCAAAGGCATTGGTGGGGTATTGGTGGTGCCATTGGGGTACAGTCACAACTGTTCCTGTGGGTTTTGGAGTTGAGGAGCATAGAGGGCAGTGATTTATGGAGTTTCTATCCTGGGAATGCCGGTGTCCTGTGTTTGACTTAAATCACTTCTGAATGGTTCAAATGCTCCTTTTCCCCCCCAAATCAGTATTTCTGGTAATGTGTGGCCACGGGAACACCAGCTCATGGTGGGATGGTGGCCTTGAAGAGGATGCAGGTGTGCATGTGGCTTTGTTTGGGTGCTTGGGAGCACCAGTGGTGACACCAAGGTCCACAGGGACAGCAGATGGCACTGCATGGTCACCAACATGCATGGTACTGCACTGTCCCTGCAGGGGACACTTGTGGCAGTGCCCTGTCGCTAACAGGGACATGCATGGCCTTGCACTGTCCCATAGGGGACATACAGATGTCGGTGTGTGTGAAAAATGCTGCTTCATCCTATAACTGTGAGTAGGGAGCTCTCCCCAGTGGGGAAACTGAGGCACAGGAGAGCCATGATGTACCAAGTACACCTCAGGGCAGCTCCCGCTGATGCTAGTAGCAGTTAATGGAAGTGACCCCAGAAAATCCTCCGGGATTGACAGTTTGATCCATCAGAGCAGGGCTGTCCTCCCATCTCAATGCCAGCAAACCTTTCCCTTCATGACTCCCATGCACAGGGGAGGCTCCCCGCAGCATGGGGCAGGTTTTAGGTTTGCTGTCCCCCTGGTTTGTCCCTTTCTTCCCGAAGTCCACTTAATCCCCCTAATCTGGGGTGACCACAGTGACATAGGATCATCCCCTGAACACCCCAGTGGGACAGTGAGCAGCTTCCATGGCCCCATCACAAGGGATACCCATGCAGTGAAGACTGCTGGGGTGGTGGCGCCAATTACTGCAGGGTGATGGGATCCCTGCAGTGCATCCATGAAGAACCCACAGAGGTCAATCCTGCCTTTACTTTCGATCTCCAGGTGGGATGGGGATGTGGTGGTGATGGAGATGGGGATGGGATGGACCTCTCCTCCCCACTGCACCTACCCATGTCCTCCAGGGTTCTGTCTGTCCTCATCCCAAGGTCCCCCAGGCATCCCGCCAAGCCACAGCTCCCTGCTCCTTGATGCTGAATAATTCATGGATGAGGCAGAGACAGCGGTGAGACACCACTAATGGCACCTAAAAATATGGGCTGGCGGGCAGGGAGAGGCAGACATCAGCTGTTCCTTGGGGAGGTCCAGCCCCATCGTGAGGAGCAGAGAGGAACAAGGCTGTGGTTCTGCATTGGTTTGGATGCTCTTTTGGGGGTTCTTTTCCCTTTTCTGCCTGAAATATTTGGCGTTGGGTTGTTTTATTAATTCCTACCAGGAAAACAATGAGGTTTGAACTGCTCTCAAGAGCTGGATGCCAGTAGCAGGGATGGGGACCCAAACTCAGGACTGGCTCCTCAGAGCTGCCTCCAGCCAGGCAGGATTGGGGGGGTTCAGCTGCTGAGGATAGGGATGCTGCTGGTTTTCCTAAAGGTGGAGAAGCACATCTGGACATGTTTTAGTTTTGGGTACAAGCATTGTCCCCTTCCCCATGGAGCCAGTCCCAATCTCATCTCGTATCCCATTCCCCTCCACAGTGCCCATTCCCCTGCGCAACGATTGTGTTTGGGTCACTTTTTCCAGTCCCTCCCCTCTCCATATGCCAGCCGACGTCTGCAGCTCCCACTGCTCCATTGGCGCTTCCATCCCCACGGGGGCTCCAGCATCGATTGCCTTTGATTAATCCTCACTGGGCTCTCCAATGCCCTTCGCATCCCACCATGCGCGGCTGCACGGGTGATGCCACGGCCCCGGTGCTGCGCCCGCTGTGCCGGTTCCTGCCGGGGCGCATGGGACTGGGGACCCCCATGCTGGACACGCGCACCTCGAGGCTCAGCTGCCACCTGGGGCGCCGGGCGAGCTGCAGGCAGGTAGGAGCAGGGGTACGCTGAGAGAACAGGGCTTCAGGATGGATGCTCTCATCCCTGGCAATGGGTGGAGGGATGGTGCTGTAGGGATGGATGCGCTCTGGATCGCAGCAGCAGGAGCCCTTGGGAAGCCCTTGAATAAGGCATAGTGTCTGTGCAGGAGGATCTGACTGCCCCCAGCTCCTTTCTGTCACCATCTCTCAGCCCTCCCTTGCATTGTGTCCCCAAGGGTCGCTTGAGTCCGCCAGAAGCCAGTATTGGTCCTGGGGAGCTGGGATGGAGATGGGATAGAGCTGAGACGTGTGGGAACTCCCTGGTACCATGGAAGCATGTTCCCATGAGGGCAAACAGACCTGGGGATAGATGGGAGGGTGTTCACATGCTGGTGGCAGGTCACCCCCTCCCTGGGGGTGCTCTCTGCAAGGAACACCCAGCAGCTCCTGGGCTGGTGGCACCAGAAGTCACAGCAGGAGGCACTTTTCTCTCTGCTGGTAGGGTCTGAAGGGCATAAGGCAGGTAAAAAGCTGTCCCAAGGGTGCTCTGGCCATCAGAGACAGACAAGGAGCTGAGCAGACCACGGTAAAGGTTGAATTCATCTTATGGGTCTCCTCCAACCTGGTTGGTTTTGATGCTATGATTCTATAGCAGTCAACTCACGTTGTTGACTTCTGGACAAGCACATACGAAGGCAACAAAGGTGAAAAGGATGTAGGAAACTCTTTGCATGTTCCTCGCTGTATGTGGAAGCCCTTTGCCCGGCTCCTGGCCTTGTCTAACCTCTCTCCTGGTCCTCCTTACATCCATCTTTTGGCAGGTGCTGTCCCTGGGTGCTGATGTCCTCCCCGAGTACAAGCTGCAGGCACCACGCATCCACCGATGGACCATCCTGCACTACAGCCCCTTCAAGGCCGTGTGGGACTGGCTCATCCTTCTGCTGGTCATCTACACAGCTGTCTTTACCCCATACTCAGCTGCCTTCCTGCTCAATGAGGAGCAAGTGGAGGAGAAGCATTGGGACTGCAGCTACTCCTGCGACCCGCTCAACATCATCGACCTCATTGTAGACATCATGTTCATCGTGGACATAGTCATCAACTTCCGTACCACGTACGTCAACATCAATGACGAGGTGGTGAGCCACCCCGGCAAGATCGCCATCCACTACTTCAAGGGATGGTTCCTCATTGACATGGTTGCTGCCATCCCCTTCGACCTGCTCATCTTCCGCTCCGGCTCTGATGAGGTACAGGCAGGTCCATCAGGAATAAGGGGGGACTCCTGGGTGGACACAAGGAGATGGAAGGGAGAGGGAGAAAGGGCTATGGATGGCTTGATGTAAGCAGTGGATGGCTACAAGAAGAAGGGGTGGTCAGAGGGGTGGACAAGGATGTTACTAAGCTGCTGAGATTTTACTGAGTAGGGTCAGACACCGCACAGACCATAAGTGCTAAGACAGTGTCTAACTGGGCCCACTGCCCTTGCTGGACCTGACCCAGCAGAGCAGGCTGGTAGTTCAGTTTAGGGACTGAATTTGGGGTCGCATTGCCAGCCAGACTCAGGATGTTGGCAGTGGGATGGCCCTGTGGTTACTGCACTACCTGGAGCCCCCACCTTAGCTGAGAGCCTGTGGGGTGGGTGACAGGCAGCTGGTTTGGGAGCAATAGTTGGCAAGGAGAGAACCCCTCAGGAAACCCAAATCTTGGCTCCTGTCACTTGCTCTCCTGTAATCCCAGAGCTTGTTGCCTTTATGGTCAGCAGAAGGGAACAGCCCTTTCTGTGGCATGATCCATGAAACCTATTTCAGATGTCACCTCCAGGACAAGCTGATTCATGCTCTAGAAATGCATCTTCATCCTTCAAAGGGAGCAGAGATAGGCTGGAGACATGCCTTTGGCCAGATTTACCCCCTGTTTATCCATAAGGAATCTCAACTCTCCCCTGCAGACCACCACCCTCATTGGCCTCCTGAAGACTGCCCGGTTGCTTCGCCTGGTCCGTGTGGCCAGGAAGCTGGACCGGTACTCCGAATATGGAGCAGCCGTGCTCTTCCTCCTCATGTGCACCTTTGCCCTCATCGCCCACTGGTTGGCCTGCATCTGGTACGCCATCGGCAACGTGGAGCGGCCCTACATGGAGCACAAGATCGGTTGGTTGGACAACCTGGGTGACCAGATCGGCAAGCGCTACAATGACAGCGACCTCTCCTCCGGCCCATCCATCAAGGATAAATATGTCACTGCTCTCTACTTCACCTTCAGCAGCCTCACCAGTGTGGGGTTTGGCAATGTCTCACCCAACACCAACTCTGAGAAGATCTTCTCCATCTGTGTTATGCTCATTGGCTGTGAGTGCCCCACATGTGTCCTGCTGTCCCCATCCCTGCTTTGGAGGTTGGAGGTGAAACAGGGAGAGCACATGGGATTTTCAGCCTGGAGAAGAGTTGAGCGGAGACCTCAGAACAGCTTCCAGTATCTGAAGGGGGCTACAAGGATGCTGGAGAGGGAATCTTCATAGGGACTAAGGACAAGGGGTGATGGGTTCAAACTGAAACAGGGGAGACTTAGGTTAGATATAAGGAAGAAGTTCTTCCCTGTGAGGGTGGTGAGGCACTAGTACAGGGTGCCCAGGGAAGCCCCATCCCTGGCAGTGTCCAAGGCCAGGTTGGACGGGTCTTGGAGCAACCTGCTCTAGTGTAAGGTGTCCCTGCCTATGGCAGGGGTTGGAACTGGATGATCCTAAGGTCCCTTCCAACTCAAACTATTCTATGATTCAATGATTTTAAGAGTATCTTACTGCACCTATGCTGCTTCTGCACAGACAAATGTGCAGAAATATGGGTTTCAGAATCCCAGTGCTTTCAGGTCCATGGCAGATCTGCGTTTTGCCTGGTCCCACTGAGTCCTGCTCTCTCATTGCAGCTCTGATGTATGCCAGCATCTTCGGCAACGTCTCCGCTATCATCCAGCGCTTGTACTCAGGCACAGCCCGTTACCACACACAGATGCTGCGGGTCAAGGAGTTCATCCGCTTCCATCAGATCCCCAACCCCCTGCGCCAGCGCCTGGAGGAGTATTTCCAGCATGCCTGGTCCTACACCAATGGCATCGACATGAATGCGGTGAGTGTGCGGCACGGAGATCCCATATCCTTGCAGCACCTTGTCCTGTACAACCCAGGCTCTAGCTCAAACAAACCCATCCTTTCAATTAGGGAAGAGAGGAGGCAGGAGAAGACTTGGGAGGCTGGAGACAGAGTCCGCCCATCCCTTCCTCCTTCTCCCCATCTATCTGTCCATCCCTATGCATCTATTCAGAGGCCATGAAGGCGCTTCTTGTCTGGAGAGCAGGTCTGGTGCTGGCGCACTGGTTAGGAGATCAGGGTCCTCACCAGTACCAAGCACTTCCCAGCCGGTGTCTGTTGGTGTTAGAGCCATGGAGCATGGATCGATCCAGCTCCTCTCCTCTCCACCGGTTGCTAAGCAAAGTGCATCCTGCTCTCAGCAGCAGGGAAAGGAGGGCATTTAAATAAACCTCGATCCATTTTAATTAGAGCCTGGAGAGGAGGATGTTTGTTGGCAAAGAGGGATCAATGTGGGGCCATGGCGCCGTGTCTCTGAGCCTGGCATGGAACCTAGCACCAATGGCATCAGGGCAGTATGAGGATGAGGAGGGGGCTCAGCCAGGGAGTCCTGGGCTGCGGATGGGGAAGCAGGACTCAGCATATGGATAGAGGGTGTGAACATGTGCTGGCTTGAGAGATGCAAGATACAGAGAGGAATAAGGAAGAACAAGGCAAGGAGAGAGACGGGACTTTGTACTCCTCATCTCTTGGCCCTGGGCAGGTCATTAGCTCACTTATTCCCATTCATTCCACCTTTTTCCCTATGACTTGATGCTCTTCCATCCCTGACCACCATCAGGACACAGATTTGCATGAATCTGACTTCTCTTGTCTTCAGTTGCTGCTGCCACATTAAAGACCTGGGCAGCATTGGGAGAGCATTGGGTTAAACCTCTCCCATGGAGAAGACATCAGTGGCAATAACTAGAAGCAAAGCCATGGCACCCTACCAAGCCCGGGTTCTCCTGACTTAGTGCAAACCTAGGTCACAAATCCCTTGTGATAAGCTGAGCTTGCAGCTTGGACGTGCTGTCGCTCACACCAGTTCCTGCTGGATGCTGCTGAGATGCAATCCAAGCAAATCAATCATCCCACAGCCCGACCAATTCATCCATCCCTCATTTCCCAGGAGGGAATCTAAGGCACTGCCATTAGCCTGTGGGATCCTGATGGAGCAGCCTGGATGTCCCAGATTTGACTGTCAACAAGATGTGAGCAGAGAGGAAAGCCCTAGGGCCAAAACCAGCCCAAACCCAGGCACATTTTACCCCATCACTATGAATAGCTGCAGCATATTGGGAGTTTGACCTTGATTTCACCTTCAGATTTAGCTCCTGTTCAACACAAGGTGTTTGCCACAGGTATATTTGCTGCACACAACTGGCCTGTGCTGCTGCTTGGCACTCAGGCAGGTGATGTTTAATTAGGACAGCACTTCGTTACCAGTCTGAGCTCTCATTCAGCCAGGATTAGTGGGTGTAAAGATGAAAAGGGGGAAATGCCAGCAGTGGGTATAAATAGGTTGAGCTGGTTGTTGTTATCTATTACTCTCATCCCTGGCCATCTGCAGGGACAGGCAGGCAGGCATCGAACACGGGAAAATCAGAGATGTTCCCAGCTTCTGGGCTCAGGGGCTACCCATTTGGCACAGCCATGAGGGGGAAGCCATTGCCTGGAGAAGAGAAGTTGCATGGAGACTTCAGAGCAGCTTCCATTATCTGAAGGGGGCTACAAGGATGCTGGAGAGGGACTCTTCATCAGGGAATGGAGTGATAGGACAAGGGGTGATGGGTTCAAAAAGAAACAGAGGAGCTTTAGGTTCAATTTAAGGAGGTTCTTTACTGTGAGGGTGCTGAGGTGCTGGCACAGGGTGCCTAAAGAAGTGGTGAATGCCCCATCCCTGGCAGAGTTCAAGGCCAGGTTGGATGGGCCTTGAAGAAGCTGCTCTAGTGGAAGGTATCCCTGCCCATGGCAAGGGGTTGGAACTGGATGAGCTTTAAGGTCCTTTCCAACCCAAGCCATTTCATGCTGCGTGGTGGAGATGGTGCCATCATCTCTCCCTCACTCTTGCAGGTGCTGAAGGGCTTCCCTGATTGCCTACAGGCAGACATCTGCCTGCACCTCAACCGCACACTGCTCCAGAACTGCAAAGCCTTCCGAGGAGCCAGCAAAGGCTGCCTGCGTGCCCTGGCCATGAAGTTCAAGACAACTCATGCACCTCCCGGAGACACCTTGGTGCACTACGGAGATGTTCTCACCACGCTCTACTTCATCTCCCGGGGCTCCATCGAGATCCTTCGGGAAGACATTGTGGTGGCAATCTTAGGTGGAAAAGTCCTTCCTTGTGAGAGGGCAAGGGGTGATGGGCAAGGAGCTAGACCCTAACAGCTGTCTCTTGGCACAGGGAAGAACGACATCTTTGGAGAGCCCATCAGCCTCTACGCCCGCCCAGGGAAGTCCAACGCTGACGTGAGGGCTCTGACCTACTGCGACCTGCACAAGATCCAGCGGGAGGATCTGTTGGAGGTCCTGGACATGTACCCAGCCTTCTCTGACAACTTCTGGAGCAACTTAGAGATCACCTTCAACCTGCGAGATGTGAGTGCCAGGGCTGTTCCAGGGAGGGTCAATGCCTTTGGGAAGCGCAAGGGCTGAGGCAAGGATGCCAAGTGCTCCTCACTCAGTTGGGTGGTTCATTGGCCAACAGCCACATTTCCCAAGGTACTCTCCGTGGGGTTCTGATTCCCCCCAGAGCACACTGCACATCCCTAAGCTATTCAGAAGAGTGGCCCCCCAAGCCGTGTTGGTATTGCTCTTTGACTTCAACTTTATGACTGGATTTCATCCTTCCCTCACAGTTGTTTTCAGAGATACCTGTCTGGTGAGATAGAAAAGAAGGGCAAATCCCCTCTATGTCCTGGCCTAAATCAGGGTGCTCCTTCCCTTCCCATGGCCTTCAACTCAGTCTCACAGAAACAAGGCCACCCTCTAGGATCTCTTGAGCTCTTCAACCAGTCCAGGACTCACTGGGTGGGACAGGGCAGTGATGGAGACCCAGAGGGAACTGGAAACCAGCCCTAAAGAGGATGCTGAATGGGCCATAAACCCCATGGCACTCATCGATGGGACACGGCACCCATGGACGAGCTATGGCATCCATGGATGAGCCATGGCACCCATGCATGGGACATGGTGCCCATGGACAGGACTTGGCACCCATGCCAGGACATAGCATGCATGGATGGAATATTGCACCCATGGACAGGCCATGGCATTCCTGGATGAGCCATGGCACCCATGGGTGGGACACGGCATGCAAGGACAGGCCATAGCGCCCACGGACAGGACACCGCACCCACAAGTGGAACATGGACGGGACATGGCACCCCTGGGTGGGCCATGGCCCGGTGGTGACCAGCCCCTCTCACCCCCCAGGCAGACAGCGTTCCCCGTTCTCCACTCAGTGAGGAGTACGACTGCACGTACCGGCGGGCACGCCGGCGCAAGCACTCCCTGTGCCAGCCCAACAAGCCTGGTGAGTCCTGCAGCACCAGCAGAGCTCGGCCTGAGGATCATCCTGTACCTGCTGCTCTGGAGGAGCCCCAGAGCACAGGCAGCTCTTGGTGCCTCCCTCCCTGCAGTGCTGGGGGCACCCATCCCTCTCTTCTCCTTAGGGTGCCCTAGGTTATGGGTACCCTCGAGAGGATGGGGGCTGTTTTTGCCATGCGTGGTACTCCCCACATTAACCTGTTGTGCTGCCCACAGACCCAGACACGGGCGTCTCTGATGCAGAGCAATATCACACCTACTCAGAGCTCACCAACCCGCAGGAGCCGCTGAGTAATGACCAGTGGGATGACAGGGGCAGCAGCACCACTCCTTGCTCCCAGACCAGTGATGATGAAGCCAAGACCGGCAGCCCTAGGAAAGCTGAGCCCTTAATAACATCCAAAAAGGAGGATTTGGCTCTGCCCACACTCAGCCTCGTCACCACAGGTGCTGACAGCATGGAGGTTGGCAAGCAGGCAGCAGAGAGCAGCCTGTCCTATGCAGGTACCACAGTGTAGCCCAAAGCTGGCAGGAGGGTGGTGGGAAATGCTTGGGTATGATGATATGTTGGCCTTGTCTTGGGGCAGAGTGGATTTGAGGGCAGCCGAGAGTCTTTGCTGCCCTTTGTCCCCAGTATTATCTGTTCTGTCCCTCCCCTATCCTGCAGTTTCTCTTAGCACACCTTTGGAACCATCCCAAGAGGCCAAATGTGCCTTATAGAGATGGGTTGGGTGCCAGTGTGACAGTGTCCATGAGCACCTTGGGTCCTCAGAAGCACCTCAGGTGCTAGGGTGATGGACTCTCCCTGAGGACCACGTATGTCAGGGTGATGGCTCTCCATCACATTGAGTGGTGGATTCTGGAGCACTTCCATGCCAATGAGACTGAAAGATGCAAGACAGAAGTGCTGATAGAAGTGATGTGTCCTCTCCTTCCAGCCACCCCCATGGATATCCCCAGCGTGTTCTCCTTTTGGGAGGATCGAAGGCCAAACCACCACCCGGAGCCATTGCAACACATCTCCTTGGTACACAGCTCACAGGATGTGCCCCTGCACAGCGACTACAGACCAGGACAGATCGAGTCCAGGCTGGAGCTCCTGCAGGCTCAGCTCAGCAGGTAGGCACATCCCTGGGATGCAGGGATGGAGATAAACCAGGGAGCCAGCACCTTCTGCTCTCTATGGAACACTGCAGCTCTCTATGGTGTCTCTATGGGTCTTCGCTGGGACACTGCATTCCTTGGGGAGGTGATGGGAGCAACTTGCAAATGCAGCAGCTTCTCAAACCTCAAATCCTGGCCCTGGAGATCTGCTGCTTTGCTGCTGCTTCCAAACTCAGCGCAACACCAGACATGAAACCACCTCCTGAGCCCTTTGCAGGGCTCCTCTTGCTGCTGCAAAGAGCTGCAAGCATCCTCTTGCTCGGGCATGAGCCTCATGTGCATCATTGCCCTCTAAATGAGAAATATCCAACCTAAACCTCCCCTGGTGCAGCTTGAGGCCGTTTCCTCTTGTCCTATCCCTTGTTCCTCGGTTAAAAACACTTGGCACCAAGCTGCCTTCCTCCCATCTGTCAGCACAAGCAGCTGGCCTGGAGAACTGATCCAGGTTAAACCAAACCACTGCAACTCTTTCCTCTCTCCCAGGGTAGTTTTAGCTTTGTTCAAGTCCCTGCTCCAGATCCTGGTTTGGCTCCACAAAAGATTGGCCAGGGGATGATGTAGTGTGGCAGGACGGACAGAGCCTTGGGTGACACGGTTTAGAGCAAGGTGTCCCTGCCCATGGTAGGGGATTGGAACTGGGTGATCTTAAGGTCCTTTCCAACCCAAACCATTCTATGATTCTATTCTATGATGGATCTTTCTGTAGCAGCACTGGCTTGAATCTCTGTTAAAACCTCACCAGACAAAGCATCTTCACCCTCACATCGGTGCCTCCTCCCCAGTGCCTCCCATCCTGCTATGGCTCCTATGGGATGCACTGTGCTCACTCCGGGCTGCTCTGTCCCCAGGCTGGAGTCCAGGATGTCATCAGATATCAATATAATCCTCCAGCTCCTGCAGCGCCAGCTCTCCCAAGTGCCACCCGCATACAGCCCCATCTCACCATCCTCCCACAGCCTGGCCATGTACAGCATCCTCCCACGGAGCCTGGAGCCACTCACCCCCTGCGCACCTCCAGAGGATCAGGAGCCAACCACCCTGGAGCAGGTAAAGCCACCCCTGGTGTCCCAGCCAGGGTCCAGGCAAAGCCTAAGGGTCTTGAAATGGGAGCAGATGTACCTGGAGATGCTTCTGCCCAGTGCATCACTGAGTGAGCACTTCCCATATGGAGCCAGGCTGAGAACATTGGGGCTGTTCATCCTGGAGAAGAGAAGCTGCATGGAGACCTCAGAGCAGCTTCCAGAGTCTGAAAGGGGCTACAAGGATGCTGGAAAGGGACTCTTCATCAGGGAATGGAGTGATAGGACAAGGAGTGATGGGTTCAAACTGAAACAGGGAAGTTCAGGTTGGAGACAAGGAAGTTCTTTACTGTGAGGGTGCTGAGGTGCTGGCACAGGTTGCCTAAAGAAGTGGTGAATGCCCCATCCCTGGCAGTGCTCAAGGCCAGGTTGGACAGGGCTTGGAGCAACCTGCTCTAGTGGAAGGTGTCCCTGCCTATGGTAGGGGTTGGAACTGGATGATCCTAATGTCCTTTCCAACCCAAACCATTCTATGATTTGGGGGCCCAGCCTGCCATCCCCAGCACTACCCATTTGCCCCATCAACATGGAGGGGAGTGGGTTCCCCTGCTCACACAGATAAAACATTTGGGTCTTAGAGGCTGATGGGGCTCGGAGGGCACGTGCCTTGGGTTTGATTTTACCATAACCCACCTGGTTCCTCCTTTCCCTCCAGAGCCCGAGCTACGCGGAAGTAGAAAAGTTCCACTTGAAATCCAGGGACTCCTCATCTAGCGGGATGCACCTGGCTGCAGCATCCGACAAAACCACGGTGGTCTGCTCCAAGCAGGAGCATCATTCCCCACCTCTGCTGAACCCAGAGCCTGCCCACCAAAGGGCACCAAACACACAGGGACTGTGCCGGGGCTCTCGTTTCCCTTCCCTCCCTGAGCACTTGGAGGCATCTTCCGAGCACCAGGACATTCAGAGACACCGCTCCGACCCAGTGCTTCCTGGCAGTTAGAGACGTGGGGGCTGTGAAGCAAGCCAAGAGGAACCTCAACTGCAAGCTCGGTCAGTTGATGTTGGTTTGAACTGTGAGGGTACGACAAAGGACAATGCCATTGGCTCAGGGGTATAACTCGTAGCTGTCTTCTGCCACTGTGGAAGGAGGAGTAGAGTGACCGGCTTCCAAAGTCAGCGTTTTCCAGCAGTTCCCATAGAGTAGGTTGACTTCATTCGCACATCCTAGTGAACCCAGAGCAGTTCTCTCTGACAGCCACCAGACAAACGGTGCCCACCTCTTCCTTGCCAAGGCTTCCTATCGAGCATGGCACAAGCAACCAGAGCTCTTGGCTGCGCAGCCACTTTGCTGCCAGCTCCTTGGAGCAGGGACCATTGTGTTGCCACTGGGTTTAGCTACCCCATTAGAGAGGGTGGTCACAGGAGGAGGTCTCCATAGTGTGGTACTGGGGGAGATGCAGGTGGGAAGCTCAGGATAAGGACAGAGGACAGAAGAGAATCTACAGGCCAGCAGCCCCTTCCACTTCAGCATGCTTCAGTACAGGTCCTAGGGCATTGATGTCTCCAGCAAGGCTGATGGCACCTCGCAAACCCCAACCCAAATCAACCCAACCAGTCACTGGCGTGGGCACATAAAGCACAAAACTCAAAAGCACAATCCCAGAGAGCCCCACACACCTCGACCCAGCCTTCATCCCAGCTTCTCTCTTTTGATAAAGGTTTCATAGATGCTTCCTCTTCCCCAGCCCCTTCCCTGGCAGGGTCCCGCTGCATTCTTCTAGGAGAAGCCTACCTTTAGCACTGCCGCCTTGCTCTTCCGTTAGATGCTGTGACAGTCCTAGGCTGCTGCTCATGTATCGAGCTCCCTTTGAGAGTAGTGAACATGTGAGCATCTCTTCCTCTGGAGTTTTAGCGTACACTTTGCTAATAAAGATGTTTTTGGCACCTAATGTGGGTTTCACCTGTGTTTGTTGGGAGCATCCCTGAACTCATCCCTGGCAGGCACTAATGTGCTTAAGGGAGGCTGCAGGCAAATCCCAGTTGCTTCCTACAGGGGACTGTGGGACTAAGGGGTGAAGGACAGGGCCTGGGGGGCTGCAGCCGGTAACCCCGAATGAAACCCTATTTAAGCTTCGGTTAATTAGAACAAAACCCATCATCAACTCAGCGGCGGCGGGATTCGAACACGCGGTCTCTCCACCCGCTTGCCTCGGCCTGAGGTGACTGACACCGCTTGCAGCCAATCGATGATCAATAAAACCCCAAGGTCCCACCCCTCGCCACTGCGACCACTGGTAGCCAATAAGATGTCGAGAACGAGCGCGGCCTCCCTCTGGGGCGGAGCCAAACGCGACGATAGGCTTCCCCCAGCCAGAGGGTGAGGAATGAAGGGCAAAGCGACCAATAGAAACCCAAAGAGGCCAAACGGACGGGTAAGTCAGCCAATAGCCGCCCGAGACTCTAAATGACAGCCAATCCGCACGCAGGGGGCGGGGCTTTCCTCGTGGCTTCCGTTCCCGTTGTGTGAGGGGCCGAGTCCCGCACGGCCTCCGCGCTGCTCCCGCCGGGGTCCGGAGCCTGGGGGCGCGGCGCTGAGCTGCGGCCTCCCCCGCTCCCTGCACGGCCACACCGCGCTCTGCTCTTTCCCTCATCCCGCTCCCGTCAGCAGAGCCAATTGCTCTCCACTGAGCCCGCTCCCGCCTCGGCTAAGCCCGCTGCCCCCCTCAGTCCCGCCGCTGCCCGGGACCCCCTCGGCCGAGCCATGTCGCTGCATGGGAAGCGGAAGGAGATCTACAAGTATGAGGCGCCTTGGACCGTGTATGCCATGAACTGGAGCGTCCGGCCGGACAAGCGGTTCCGTCTGGCGCTGGGGAGCTTCGTGGAGGAGTATAACAACAAGGTGGGCAGCGGGCCCGGCTCTGGTGGCAGCGGGGCTGGGGCGGATGGAAGGGGAGGAAAGACCGACGTTCTTATCTCAGTGGGCCCCTCACTGCAAGGGAGACAGTGAGGTGCTGGAGCGGGGTCAATGGAGCTGGTGGGGGGCCTGGAGCACAGTGTGATGGGGAATGGCTGAGGGACATGGGGGGGGAGTTCAGTGTGGGGAAGGGAAGGCTCAAGGGGGACCTGATTGCTCCCTACAACTGCCTGAGAGGAGGATGGAGCCAGGAGGGCGCTGGGCTCTGCTCCCAAGAGCAAGGGATGGGACAAGAGGAACCGGCCTCAAGCTGCACCAGGGGAGGTTTAGATGGAGCTGAGGAACAATTCCTTCCCCAAAGGGTGCTCAGCATTGGAACTGCCCAGGGCAGTGCTGCAGTCACAGTCCCTGCAGTGTTCACACACTGTGGAGCCGAGGCCTCAGTGCCATGGGTCAGTGGTGGCCATGGCAGTGCTGGGGAATGGTTGGATTGGATGAGCTGAAAGGTCTTTCCCAACCTGGTTGATTCTGTATTCCCTTGAAGGGCAGGATGCTGGCCTAGATTCAGGCTGGTTTCCTTCCTGCGTGTCCTCAGTTGATGGGAGACAGGGACTGAGGTGGGAAGAGCCATGGGTGCTGCTGCTAAAGAAGGGCCCTTTGCTGGAGCATGCTTGTTTTTTTGTCAGTTTATACTGGATAGTTTGTGGCCAGAACTGAAGTTTGCTCAAATACAGATGTCTGTGTTGGAAATCTTTGCTGTTCTCATGATACTTTCTTACTGTCAGGACTTCTGTGTGATAACTTCATAAGTATCTAAACTACGTTCACCGATCACTCACTACCTTTACTCTACTCTTAGAAAAACTGCATAATGAGGCATGAGATTGTGTCTTCATTGTTTCCAAGCCAGATATAAGTGGAGAACTTTATGTTGAGACTATGAGACTAATAGAGACTACGTATTCAGCTCTCCAAACACTTGTGCAGTCATTTCTGACCAGATTTTAATGTGCTGGCTGGTGTAATGAATTCATCCAGATAAGGGGGATGAGGAAAAGGCCGTAGCTATGGAACATCCTGAAGTTTGTGTGAAACTAAAGGTTTTGCAACTGCAGTTTTGTGTGTTTGTAGCATGCGTGTGTTGTAGCTTTGTCAGGAGGCTGTGAAAAATCATGTCAGAAGGTTGGTATTGGGGATTACTGAGCTTCATGCAGGATATAATGAGAGGGAGTGAAGGTACTGCCTAGGTGCCATCTTGCAGTACTTATAGTACTGCACTTGCGGCTGCCCTAGACATGATCCTTGTGCTGGGCACTTTGTAGCTCAGGCAGGATGAGTTGGCTGTGGATGAGTTGTCTCTCCTTTGGGAGTGCTGCCAGGAAGAGGCAGGTCCTGCAGCTTGAGAACTGATTTTTTTAAAGCCTAACTTGGAAATGGTTTTGTTGTGTGTCCTCTGAGAAGCCAAAACAACCAACTTGCCAACAGGTTGCTTGTTCAGAGGTTGTAGAAGTGGCTTATCAAGGGGTATGCATTTGTTTGCCTTTACCTTCTTAAGTTTGGCCCATTCCCTGGGGTTGCTCTTGATGACAGTGTAGTCAGGTCTACTTTCCAGTTCAGGCTTCACATGGAAAGAGGTTGAGTCAGCCCCTCTCTTTTCTGCCCTTTACACTCACAGTTGTTGCAGACAGAAGGCACGTAGGACGATGTAAATCACTGCTGTCTGTGAATGTTTCCCTCTGAACTTCAGGACTAACTATTCTGGTGACTTCAGTCCACATAAGCACCACATGCTCTTGAGTTTTATGTGGTATAAAGAGCTGGAAGGTAATGGTGTGAGAATGAGGGAATGCCAGTCTGGATTCTGCTGCTGTAGAAATAAAGATGGTGTGTGATTGAAAATTAAACTTGACCAATAAATGTGGTGAAACCTTCACTTTGCAGAAATGGTTTGCTGTGTCTCTGGTATTTCAATGTGCTTTTTTCTTCTTTTGGGGTGGATTTTTGTGTGCCTGTATGTGTGGTTTTCTTTGGTGCTTTTTCTGGTGCTCTCAGGTACAGCCTTCCACTGCAGAAGGATAGTCAATGGGTAATTACAAGTGTTGGTAATGCTTCAAGTATTGATGTTGTTCCCTTTACTTTGGGACCAGAACAACCTTGGGGATGCTGTTTAATTGTCACTTTCTTTATCATGTCTTACTATGACTCGCAGCTTTGCCAAATCTTTTAGGGGATACTGAAACAGTCGGGGAATAGCGTCATGGTCCAGATTGGGAACTCCTGGACAGGTACTCTGTGGTTGTGTTGGGTGTACTCTGGTTGTAAACTCTTTCAGCTCCTACTTTTGTCAGTGGTATAACTAAGGGAAAGGGAAGTTGTTTTGTGTAAGTGGTCCATAACCTTGTGCTGCAAAGGGTCTGGAGCAGTTGGGTTTGTACCTGACTTTTGGGGTAAGTAGAAATCAAAGATTTTTACAGAGTATGTGTGAAAGTTTTGTCCTCCTGCATGATTTGCCCTTCCCAGTTGAGATGTTTTATATTGCAGACTTCTGACATCAAATACACTTATCGGTGAAGTCGGCACTAATTAAAAGGATGATGAAAACTCAGTTTCATTTCAGCTTTCTCTCTGCACTTATAATCTTTTGAGGTTTCTGACAGTGTCCAACCATCTGTGTTCCTGATGTTGCAATGGTTTGGTCCAACAGCTTTCTCCCTTATCCTTAGTATGTTAAAAAAAAAACCAACAGTCTGGAATAGCCATTCTAGCTTGCTTAAAATCTAGCCAAATAGGCGAATGTACCTTTTTCCTTAGGGCTCTTTCAGTTTAACGCACCACGTGCTGCAGCAGTAGCACTCACTGTGAGGGAATTACAATAAAATGAAGAGGAGAGGTTCTTGTCTCATTTGTTGCTGCGATTTTCTATTTCTGTAGAAATTACCAGAGCTTGAAATACTTGTGTTACATATGTGAAATGCCTGTTTACATCTCTCTTTTATGGAGAACTTGGATTTATTGACTGCCAAACCTTAATTTACTGCTATCCCCAATTCCCAGACACTTCTAAGCTCTGTCACCCCCCACACTAGCAGGCTCTGTAGCATGCCAAGAACTGCTTGAACCCCAAAGGAGTTTTGTTTCAGCTCTTACACCTTTGCTGATAAATCACCGGTACAAGAGAGATGACTTGCTGTGCTTGGAAGAACTGAAATTATTTCAGGGAATGTTTCCTGAGCTTCTGGGATTAGGAAACTGCTGTCAGCCTTCAGAATGGCTTGTGGATCACTGTAATGGGATGGAGCAGAGCTGTTCACAAATCTCACTGGTAATGCTGGTCCACAAACTCCTGACTGTGAGTTCATGGGTCAGGAACCATGTGTGGAAAGCATCAGGAAAGGCTGGTTTGGGGATCTGTCTGCAAGGCTATACTGGAGTCTAGTTTAAAAAGCAGTGGAGGATGGTGTTGTACACTGCTCCTCCTGCACCGAAGCACTGTTGTGACCATTTGCTTCCCACCTTTTCCTGAGCAGTTCCTCAAAACAAGAGGGTTCAGGGTGGTTGGTTTACCAGAGGGTCATTGTTTTCTGTCATGCAAAGAAAACTTGATTGCATGTTGAAGAGGAACTTGTGCAGTGGGATCTTTATGACTGTACCTGGCCCTAGAAGAACATTGTTCTTAATAGTTACTAGTTAAAGGGATATAGTTAAATAATTTGAACTCACTTCACTGTTCCTCAAAGGACACAAGCAAAAGCAGCAAGCTGTTACCAAACTGTGCATTGTTTAATTCTGTGTCCAGTTCTTTTGGATCATGTTGAAGAGAGATGTCATTCTTTTAGAAGTTAAAGAATGCTGATGAAGTAATTTCTTTGCTCAGTTGCACACTTGCAATTAAGGCTTATGACAATCGAGATCCAATTTTAGCATATCTTAATGTATTGGAGAAACATTAAATATTTAGGATTTCTGGCTACTGTCAAAGTGTAATTACAAAACTAATGGAGATGGAACACAGTGGTCCTTGTTTTCCCTCTGGAATGAGTTGTACATAGATGCAGAATGGTTCAAATCCTATCCAGACTGACAGGTACTTTACTGTTCATTTCCCTTCACTCTTACCTGGGCTGGACTTCATGCCTCACTTGCAGAAGAGAGTGACAGGGCTCTAATATATTTAAGCATCCTGAAACTAATTCCATCTCCTCATCCTCAACATGCACTAGAGGATGAATAGAGGGATTCTGTAATTGCTGTATGTGATCAAGTCCAGAGAGAAGAGTCATGCCTTTGAATATGCTGAGTTAGGAAAGAATGGAGCTCTCAAGCAGTATTTTCTGCTCCTGTCTCTGGACAGGCCGGTGCCTTCTGCTCAGAGCTGTCACAGGCTGCTGCCAGTGTCAAACACCTGATCTGCAGCTCCTGCCCAGTGGTGTTAGTGCAAGTTTGGTTCTCCAAACTGGCCTACATCTAAAAACATCCCAGATCACAAAGATACTGGGTTATCACACAGTTGAGGGGTTAAACCTGGAGGTGCAGTGTAGGAGGAATGGAAGTGGGTCCTGTGCTGTTTGAGACTGGCTTCTGGTTCAGAGTATGTTGATTGCTTTGTGTAGGCTTAACACGCTTGTACTGAGCTGCAACCAGCAGAAGCAAAGCAGAAGAAATGCTTAGAGGTCGTTTGTCTTCTGATCCTGCCCTTGCCATGAGATTTTCTATCTCCAAGGACAATTTGCTTTCTTTGTAAAATCGGCTTAGTAGTTGTTATCCCTAAAGGAGTTTGAAAGCTGTGTGTCTGTCACTGCTTGAGACTGAGAGATTCTTAACTGATTCACACTGGAGTGTGAAGTGTAATAAGGAGTAGCTGTAATGGAGTGCGAGGCAGACAAATAACACAGTTTTTAGAAGCATCCTATAGTGTCTTTTAGGGTTTGTTATGACATGGAAAGGACTCGTGATGGGGCAAGGTTTGCATTTCTTATGAGCATCTCTAAGTAGGCTCCTGACTGCTAATGTTATAGTTTAAGATCCACTGAAGCATTTGTTGGTTTTCTATTATGTAGAAAACAATAGAGTAGATTTCTGATCTAGTTTAGGTGTGTAGTTTATTGACCAAATTGCTTATCCCACAATATTCAGGATTTTCCCAGATAAACATCTTTAGACAAAATCCATTAAGCCACTGTTTCCAGGAGGAAGCTGCTGTGTGGAAAGTATTAGGAAGTTCCTACCATGAGCAAACACATTGTAGTGAGTTGTCCCCGTGATGTTTGTGTTTGAGTGGCATTGAACACAGTGGGGCTTTTATCCTGTTTAGGTCCTGTGGTCACTGCTAGGTCAGACACATCGTCCCAGCACTATATTGTTCTCCAAACACTTTGATATGTCAATATTTTTCTAATAACATCATGTCTAGGACTTCAGGCATTACTTCAGGTGTTGTCATGACCAAGCTATGCTGAGATGGTTTCTTGTTTATTCTGTCTTGCATCACTCTGGTGTGATTTAGCCGTTCCCCTGTCACATTACTGTGCAAGAAACCTAACTCGGAATTCAGTCATGGAGAGTCCTTCAGCAGATCTGCTTTCTTGGCCTTTTCACACAAGCCATTGGGATAATGATGGAAATCTTTGAGCTTTCCAATTTTGTTTTGAAGCTTGAATTCTATTTTGCTTTCTGACTCATTGATGTGATTAATCTGGGTCTTAATTTCATGCAGTTGTGACAGCACATTTTAGGTAATGGGATGCTGAAAACAGCTTGATTAATTAGCTGGCAGGATCTGTCACAATCTGCAGGGTTATGGCCAAGAATTCCATGATATGGGCTTTAATTGTGGGTGGTTTTCGTGCAAACTGCAGCTCCTCCTGCTCTCTGAAAATGATATTGCCAGCATCAGTTCAGTTAAAGATGAGTTGCAATAATGTTTGTGCAGTTTAAGCCTGTGATTTAAACTAGGCTTTGCAATGTGGGAAAGAGAAGGGTGGTCTTTAATCCTTTAGGATTGGATTTTGCTTCATGTGAGATCATCTCTTCAAAGTAAAGCGCTCTGCGGATGATGTGGACTTCACTTGGCTTATGTGCCCCAGCTTGGAAGCAAAGCTTTAATGATTTCTCATTTTGTTGGCATGATGGGACTTTTATATTGTCCTTGAGGTTATAGGAGGTATCTTTTTGAAATATACACTCAGTCTTAATGCTGTGAGTACTTTGATAAAATGCTTTCTTTGGATATGGCTTCTTACAGGTGCAGCTTGTGGGTTTGGATGAGGAGAGCTCAGAATTCATTTGCAGGAACACCTTTGACCACCCCTACCCTACCACGAAGCTTATGTGGATCCCAGACACCAAAGGGGTATATCCAGACCTGCTGGCAACTAGTGGTGACTATCTGCGAGTGTGGAGAGTGAGTAAATCCTTCTTAGTAAAAGATGAGTTGTGGTATTTGTTGGGTTTTGATCTCATTTTCACTGGAGAGCAGATTTCTTGAAGTGAGTTACTTTCCTTTCAGAGTGTCTTGCCCTTGCTACAATATTGAGGCATAAAATCAAGTCAGAGGACTTGATTTGTTTCCTTAATTGCAGTAAATGTGCTAAGTACAAAGATTATAGAAGTGGAATTATCATGGTAGTTGCTTTAGTGAAGATAGAGGTAGTATTTGTGCTTTCCAGAGCTTTAGGATTAACACCTTATGTTTTGGAAGGTGCAAGTGGAACAAGTTGTGTGATGTGGATGTTTAAACCAGATGTTTCACTTTCTCTCAAGGTGGGTGAAACAGAGACCCGTCTGGAGTGTTTGCTGAACAACAACAAGAACTCTGATTTCTGTGCTCCACTCACATCATTTGACTGGAATGAAGTGGATCCTTATCTTCTAGGTGAGACTGATAAAACACTATGTATTTGGCATGGAAAAACCACACTTGCTGTGTTCAGCCTGATGAAGTCTGGGCTGTGACTGGCTGCTGTCTCATTGCATGTCCCATGGTTAATCTGATAACTACCCAGTGGACAAACTCCTGAATCATAAAGCTGCATCATTGTGCAGTTCATGGAGACTTTCTGCACTGAGAGGTGTCCTGTTCAATACAGAATACGTTGGTTAAGTTGGATTAGGCATGTTTCTGTTTTGCAGATAGGGAGGCTTACTCTTCAGGGTACGTAAGCTGCTGTTGTGGTGTTAAGTACTGATGTACATCAACTCTGTGGCTTATTTCAGTGTGTTCTGGAGCAGATAGAAAGCTGTGTACCAAGCTTTGTCTTTTGTGAAGCCATTTTGGCAGCAGGAATCAGGCCAAGGGCCCTTAATTCAGTTGGAGGAGGGGGCTGAATGCTTAAGGTTTAATTATAGCCTATGGGACAAATTGTGAATCTGAGATGCCTGATCCAGCAGAGGTTTGTTTCCCAGTAGTACAGCCATTTATGTCAGGGGGATTTGCCCAGAGATTAACAGTGATAATATGTCTTAGTAATTATTTACTACATGATTTATTTTTTGTGTATTGAATCTCTCATCTCTTAAGAGCTTTACTGCTCCTCCCACCTTCAACCCACAGGAACAACCAATTAATAATCACGCAGTATTGCTACTCTGTGATTGAATTTTGCTTTTGACATGCACATGAGACTTAGAGGATGGGAAAGCTCATCTCAGAGTTCCATCAGGCCTCTGAATAGGTGGAAGTAGACATGAGCTATTTACACTGTATTCCTGTGTGGAAGACTGTTCCTGCAGCTAAAAGGTTTGGGTCATTTAAATGCATGGTAAGCTCTTGGCTGTTTGACATTCCTGATTTCAGTTGTGTGGTGTTCATGTAGCTATTTTGATCTGTAGATGTTGGAGGGTATTACATTAATCCAGTAAGTGATTAAATACTTTATGATCACATTAATTTTGATAACAGCATGTTTTTTTTTCAGGTACATCTAGTATTGACACAACCTGCACTATTTGGGGTCTGGAGACAGGACAAGTTCTGGGAAGAGTAAATCTGGTCTCCGGCCATGTGAAAACCCAGCTTATTGCACATGACAAAGAGGTGACAGGGCTTTTTCTGATGATTTATATAGCATACTTTTGAAGTGGTAGAAAAGGAGCAGAACTTTTCTGTTTTCCCCTTTTTCTTGAAAGATCTAATGATCCAAAAGGATAATTTATCTAGGATTAAGATACACAGTTTTGACTACTCCCAAACTCATTAAAACTCCACTATTGGCTATCAAAACTACTCAAGTTACTCATTGTAGAATCTGGACTTAAATGCTAGTTTTATTACACTATGCTCCTGAGTCATAGAATCCCAGCCTGGGTTGGAAGGGACCTTAAAGCTCATCCAGTTCCAGCACCCTGCCACAGGGCAGGGTTCCACTAGAGCAGGTTCCTCCAAGCCCCATGCATCGTGGCCTTCCTCCTCCTTTTGGCAAGTGTAATCACTACAACTTGCTAGGAGCATCAAGTGCTTTACAGATTATGTCCCAGCTAGGCCTGCTGTCCATCGATAACATTCCTTTTGGTGTGAAGGAGAAGGCAGTGTGCTTACTAAAGCCGAGGTTTTCTTTCTGCCCTTTCACCAAACAGGTCTATGACATTGCCTTCAGCCGCGCAGGTGGCGGCAGGGACATGTTTGCTTCAGTCGGTGCAGATGGCTCAGTGAGGATGTTTGATCTCCGTCATTTGGAGCACAGCACCATCATTTATGAGGACCCACAGCACCATCCATTGCTGCGTCTCTGCTGGAATAAGCAGGATCCCAACTATCTTGCTACAATGGCCATGGATGGTATGGAGGTAAGGTGACAGCTCTTCCTCTTTGGGTGCTGCGGTTTCTTGGTACTGCTTAGTAGTCAACTCTTTAGAGGGCAGTGTCAGTACCTGAACTGGAGTATGATTAAACACTTTGGTATCGTGAACTTGAAGATCTCTGTGGGCCATATATTTTAAGCTGGTTTTTAAGGGGGTCTGTGAGCCAGTTGAGCAATAACTTCCACATAAAATCTTACCTGCAGGTGTTTCAGTCCCCTTGTTCTGGATTCAACATACAGGGCAGGGTATCTTCGTTTGTCAGCTGTGCTGCTTCTGAGAGACACAATTCCTTTGCTCTGGTGTATCCTGCAAGCTCTCTCTGAGGTCTGACTCCTTTTGAGACTTCTGGCACATTGATCAGGGTGAAGTTATTCTTTGAGAGCCATGTTTGCTTCCCAGCCACATCCTTTAGGAAAGGGCTGTACTTATAGCCTTAGCCCAAAATACTTGGTTTTCTGGAGAAACAAATGAAGGTTCCTAATTTGGTTGGTTTTGTTTCTGAAGGTTGTGATTCTAGATGTCAGAGTTCCCTGCACTCCTGTTGCCAGGTTAAACAACCACAGAGCGTGTGTAAATGGAATTGCTTGGGCACCTCATTCATCCTGCCACATTTGCACAGCTGGTAAGTGTGATCCATCCCTACCCAGCTGCATTGGTGAATCCCCGAGTGTCTTTCAGTGCTATGAGGTGGACATTTAGCTTATTGTGTGGTAGCAAAGCTCAGTGCCCAAACTGGGCATCTGCTTTAAGCTGGAGTATCTTAATGCTCCTTAGCTTTTTGCAATCTAGTTCTTTAATGTTTTCAGTTGGAAGGAGTTCCACTGATCACTTGGTTTTCAACTCTGTCCTTGGTAACATATAATGATTCAAGTTGATTTTTTTGGGAGCATAGTTGTATCTCTGGACTACAAAAGCTCTATCCTGTGTTAACTTCCTGGACTCCATGCCTGACAGTAGCCATGTATGGAGATCTTTGGTTGCATTTCCAATTTTCTCTTCCATTTGCAGCGGATGATCATCAGGCTCTCATCTGGGATATCCAGCAAATGCCTCGTGCCATTGAGGACCCTATCTTGGCCTATACAGCAGAGGGAGAAATCAACAATGTACAGTGGGCATCAACCCAGCCAGACTGGATAGCTATCTGCTACAACAACTGCCTGGAGATCTTGAGGGTGTAACATTACTGCTTCATGCCACAGTGAGGCAGGGCTATATAACTTCCCCTCCCCTCTAAAGTAAGAACAACGCAAGACAAGTGGCCAGTATCTGTTGTTGCTTTGCATCTACTATTACAAGGAACTGTTACAAGAATCAATGGCAGGTTTCTCCTGTCTCTCCAAGACTCTAAAATGCAGAGACGTGCTGAGCCTCTTGGACCTTCTGGGTTCTGGTTTCCTTCTTTTTCCCCCTCAGTTAAAGTTCTGTATATTTGTTTGACTGTATTAAGAAGCTTGCAGGCTTTTAAGTTGCAGCATATGTCCATGTGTGTGTCAGCCAGCCGAGGTAGCACATCAACTAGTTTAATAGATGCAGGTGCAAAACAAGGTGTGGGGGGGAAAGACAATGATGTTAACAGCCACCTTGGCAGGAATCTTGAGCATTCCTGTTGTTGCTGCCTCTAAACTGTTGAAACATTTGTATGGTTTTTATATATTGGGCTATAACTTTCTATTGAGTAAGGTGGTTTTTTTTCCTCCCTAATTCTTACTTTTGATATGTGATCCATTTCCATATGCCCAAAGCAGGATCTGTTCCTTGATACAACACTGCAGGCTCCCCGGCAGTAAAGGCTTGCCAGAATTAACTATTGCCTTGGCTCTTATACCTGGTGAGCTGGGCAGAATTTCCTGGTGCTGTGAAGTACTTGTTGCACAACTTCTTTACAGTTCTCTGATGCTAGAGGCAGTTGTTACTATGGTAGGCCTTATTTTTAACTTATAACTGGATTTGTGTGTATCCTGCACTTGTGTTAGCTGACAGAATGGTTATAGGTTTCAGGAGGAAGATACGTGCATGATTTAAGCTCCCAGGAGGTAAACGACTCCTGGCAAACTGTGATTTGTAATGGACTTGGGATTGGCACTTCCAATCGAATGATTTCCCTTCGGAAAACTTCCTATCTAAACCAAAATAAAATGGTTTCACACTTTGTAGCTTGCTTGATTGGCAAATGATCTGAGGAAAAGTTTGGGCTTAGCCTGTACCTTGGGCTGTGTTCCTGGGAGTTCTTGAGAAGACTGCAAAGCAATCTTTCTTTCCAAAGTGTATTTGCTTTGTGCTGTCAGGTCTTGTTGAATGAGGGAGATGAGTCAGAAAAGCTGGTCTGCCCTCAAGATAAAAGCTGCTTCTCTGAAAGAAATTATTCCCTAATGCAATGCACAAAGATAGATGTAGAAGAAAGTGCCACTGGGGCTGAGGTTTGGCATTTGTCACCCGCATAACTTTAGGGAATGTGCCCAAGGGCTTCTGTTTCAGTTTTGAAAAGTGGATCACTCTACAATAACACTTTTCAATCAAAGCTGAGTGGGTTAGGCAAGATAAAAGTCATCATTGAAGTCTTAATGTAATGCAGCTACTCAGGTGGATGCTCTGCAGTACTCTCCCAGTGAAGACATGCCAAGCATAGCTGGTCTGGGAGTGTATACCAGCTGAGTCTTAATGCAAAGAACTTTGATAGTTTCTGACGTATGCACCTAGTGAGTATTCACCTGCAATTGGAGGCAGCAGGACACTTGCAAATGTGGATCTTGGCAGTTTGTACGGGAAGGGTGAGTTGGGAATGTAATTGCAGTGAAACAGGGAAGCTGACACTGAAAGCACTGTCAAATAGAGAGCAGAATCAGAGGAGTTTCATCCCTCTGGACATACAGCAATACTCTTCTACAGGCTGCTTCCCAACGTGGAGCTCAGGAAAGCACTGCCTGGCTTTGAATTTGTTAGGATTTCAGTAGGGACAGCTTTATTCCATCACTGCTTTTACTGTCAGACAGCCAAGAGACTCTCAGGCAGTTCAAGCTCATGTTTTGTCAATGCCAGTCCGTGTTTGGTTGCAGAATACTTGATAGAAAGCTTGATTTAATTTGAAGGTCAGGTTTTTCTTGCTAGCAGCAGTGCTATGAGTCCCATAGATCTGATCTAGATGTCAGTGTTAGCTGAATGATTAGGATACCACTTACTACAGTAGCACTTCATCTTAAGCTGGCAAATACTTGTGCAGAACAAAGTGAAGATGAGGATTTCCTTAGTGGAAGCACTTAATGGCATTCACAGCTTTAGATGCTCATTTACAAATCTGTACTTGTACTGTTTAATTATGAACAGTAGGTATAATATGCTGTGTTACTAAGAGGGGACTACCTGTAGTTTTAATACTTTCCATAGTCTCCTTTTTATGCTTCAAAGCCATTTTCTTGTATAGATGGCATGAGTAAAAGATGGTACATCTGTGGCTCACCTTAAAAATGCAGCTTTTGCAACTGTAGAACTGTGCTTTAAAAAAGGCAAAAGGCAGTTTAAAGACACTAAAAGACTCTGTAGGCTATATTAAATGGCAAAGGCAGTTTATTCCTAGAGGAATACAATCTGTTTTCCTAAGATGATAAGAAGAGAACATGTGTGAAAGAGCTAATAGTCTGAGTAGCCCAGGTAGCTTTTGCTATTGTTGGAAAACAGTCTTGTTGTGAACTTGACTAGTGTCAGTTCTTCCATCCATAAAACTGCTTGGAGTTATCTATGGAACTTGGAAAACTGTTACAAACTTGTCAAAGACAAGTGAAAGCATCTTATAGACTCCAGTGGGTTCGAATTAAAGCCTGAATCCTGTTTGTTTAGCCAGTTGGGGTACCTTCTGGATCCACAGCATATTGCTTTGGGTATAATCCATTGCCATTCTTCATGTGAAATTGCATTTGAAATCGCTGGAGGCTGGTTTAGAACAGGGAAATGTTCCTTAAAATAGCTTCTTTTCAAAGGAATCGTTTGAAAGGTTAATGACTGAAAAGACATGAAAATCCTCATGGGTGAGATGTTCTGTAGTGCAAATGGCACTTCCAGATAGAGAAGGAAGTGAGAGGCTTTGGTGCCCTTTTGCCAGCGCCTGCTGACACAGAGGCAGGAAACTCATGGTCTGCCTCCTGCTTCAAGTTTATTTGCAAGATAAAATAAGCCTCTGAGCCTTGTCACGGAAGCCTGTGATTCAGAAGGTACTTTTTGTCATGTTTTACCTGCTCAACAATGATGTTGAGTGGAAAGGACCTATATGCATTCGTGTTGCCCAAAAGTTTACTGCATAAGCAGAGGATGCAGAGCAACTGCTTTCAAATGCTTTATGTCCCTCGAGTACAAAGTAATATGAAGTGAGCATCAGGTTGGCAGAGCAGAACATCCCATGTTATTGTTGGTACAGGCAAGGCTGATTCTGTGGCAGAAGGTTACACACTTAGGTAGTTCTATATCTCTTTTCCAGTTGATAATTCCAGATCCTAAGCTAATATTTGATGGTTATATTCTGTTTTTCACCAAGTTATCTAGGTTTAACCAGATCATAGATTCCTGCTTATATATTGGCTCTCAACCAGGAGATCTTGATCATGTAAAACTTATTAGGAAGGTGAAAACAAGTTGGCTGGCGCATTAGTGCAGAGGATGCCAGTTCTATTAATTCTCTAAATGAGATGGGCTACGGTAGGTTGCACCTCTGGGGATTGTACTGTGTGCAGGGATTTAAAAGGCAAGGATCTGAGTGCTCTGACAATCTATTTAGAAAGAAAACAAAGTGGTTTCAAAGAATGATACAAGAGGAGACTGGATAATACAGGTTGTTCCTTATGGAACCTTGAAATGTACTTAACGGGGGAGGCTTTGCCTCTCATAAGTCAAACTTAATGATCCTTTCAAAACTTAGCTGCAAGTACTCTCCTGAATGTTCTGGATAATAGTAAAAAGATCTATTTTTGCCTGGTGTTGCAATGAGAAAGCTGCATCAGTCTCGACTGCAGATCACTGTGTGCCAGAGACTAGATGCGGGGAGGAGTCCCATAGATTAGGATTCACAGATGCTCTTGTGCTTGTTTTAAATGTAAATGAAGAAAGCTGAGTGTGTCTGGTTTGTTCTCTTGCAGATGGCACTTTATCAAGTATATTTTTGGTGAGATTAGGAGGGGAGTCATCTTTTCCTCAGCCCTTTTATGGTAGGCATTTGTCCGTGTGTTGTATGAAGCGTTAAACACCACAGTCACTAAAGCCCTAAATTGGCTGTGGTGGTTGTGGACCCTCTTTTGGTTCCACAGAATGCCAAAACTGAGCACTTGACAATGCTGTTAATGTGAAACTGAAGCTCTGTATTGAAACTGCCACAACCAACCCAAGCAACCTTGTGCTGCTTGTCACTCAGAGAGTCCCTTTTGGTGAGGGCCTTGATGGTGCTTCAAGTCTTCTGCCATCTGAACATGGTGGTGGAAGTTGGTTGTGTAAAGATGGAGCTGGATTCTTTGCTTACCTTACTTCTGTGATAGACAAGCTGCAGCTGCTGTCTGTAAAGTCTAACCTAGGCTCTGGAACTTGTCCTTTCTTTCTTAGTGGTATTTAAACTCTTTCAGGCCATCCTGAAAAGGATGAGCAGCAGCAGGGGTGAGCTCTTGGTTCAGTAGGTTGCACCATTCCATCAATGTACTGAAGGGTTTAGTCTTCCCACTGCTAACTGGTCCTATCACCCCAAATCCTGGCTGTGTTACCCCATCAGTTAACACATTTTTGCTGATACATATTTCATGCTTTCTACTGTTAGAGCAGTATTCCAGAGCAGGCCTGTACTGCGGTACAGTGAGCATGAAAAGGAAGTGTCCAAAATCAGCTCTGGAATGGTCGATGTTCCCGCTTCTCTTGATCTTTGCAGAGAATCCAAGGAATCAGTTGTATGTAGCACTTACAGAGCACTTTCTCACACTTACTTTGAGATGCAGCTGCATTCCCCCTGCTTACCCGAGAACAGTCAGAAATGTCTGGTTCTCAAGGACATTGAGAGGAGTTCAGCATGCCCTTAACTCCTCTCTTTAAAGGGAAGACATCCCCAGGACTTCTGATCAGCACCTTTTCACCAGCACTAAAACCTGGTAATACATAATGCAGCTAAATCCCAGTCACTCACTAGTGAGTCATGGCAGACTCCAGAGGCAAAGGCACCTGTGAGCCTGGCTTGCTGCTGCCCCATTCTAGATGAACACTTTGCCAAGTATCCCAGTGGCCTTTTGTGCAGCCTCTGATACTTGGCATCAAAGGAGAATCCCCATCATCATAAAACCAGTGTACAAAGTTACCCACGTGGCTTCCATCAAGTTGATTTCTGGTCAGAAAACATAACCAAGTGAAGAAATAAGCTGAAGAAAACGCTGTGGCCTCGAGTAGCTGTGAGCCCATGTTCCAGCTCTCATCCCTTGGAGTCTGCTTTCCTGCTTGCAAGACATGCCACTCACAAGTCCCCTCGCATAGAGGTGAGGATGAGTCTGTGGAGCCAGAGCAGGAGCAGAAATGCAAGAAGCAGAGGATGAGTGAGTCTGGTCCAGCTGAGAAGCTTTTCTTTTCCTTTGACACCCTGGTAAATACGAATTCTACCACTTAAAAGGACCCCTTTGTTTTGTTAGCCTTGGGTTGGTAGTGCACAGCGTAACTGAAAGCTGTTGCACCAAAGCATTTTTTGTTCCCAATAGTCAAGTAGATGTTCACTTTTCTGTGTGTTTTCCCTTCTGCTCTTCCCATTCACTGTCCCGTTGTGGTAATTTCCTGAAGGTGTAATCTTTGTAGCATGATCGTACAAGCATCCATAGGCGATTCCTGACATCTTGTTCTCACTAAACTATGTTAAAGCAATAGTAGTTCTACTTCTGTCCTCCTTTTCTCCACCTTTGCTATTGAGATTTGTAACTCTGCTGCTGTCCTAGAGGAATCCTAGTATCCTGCTGTTCAACAGACCTATGTTGTTGACATGGATAACTGCAGTGTCCCTATATTCCTTTATTTTTATGGAGAAAATACAAACCCCAGTTTTGTTACAATGGATTTTAACACCTGAATCATGGACCCATGTTGTTGGAACTGTAAATTTAAAGGCATCTTTCCGAAATGGCTTGAATGGTGCATCCTTTTATGCTCTTTCCTGCTTCCTATGTAGTTCTATGCCGTTTTTTTAACCTCCTTTCGAAGTTTCAGCCTCCTGTGTATTAGGTACAGTATTTTCTGCCTTTCATACTTTGTAATAAAAATGGAACATTTGTAGATCGACTGCAGTTCACTGTGTGGTGATCCTGGGATCCATTGGGATGAGCAGGGAGGGACACAAGCTTCTTCCCTTCTGAGTGAAGCTTCTCACTGTCAAGGGGAGGGCTGTTGCTTTATCTTGTCTCTGCTGAAGTGTATTGATCTCTCATCCTAAACACCCAAACTGCATCAGCGGGAACAGAGTAGTAGAACTTGGAGATTTGGGTTTCCCTTAGGCCTTGGTGAGCAGGACCGATGCCTTCAGTCAGTATTTGGATGAACTCCAGTTCAGCAAGCTGTTGTCTGACAACACTGAATTCCTCTCTAACTCTTTGTGTACAGGCTTTGAAATCAAAGCTGTTTAAGCTTCATGACCACAGTGGAGAGAGTTGCCTGTGGAGATGCTACAGTGATTTTTGATCTATATATGGACTTTGTTCTCGTGGTCCTTATTTGGAAAAGATGCTTTCCTTCTAAGTATTGTTTATCTTTTACCATAGAGATGTATTTACATCCTCCTACATACTGCATCCTCCTGGATAGTTTGTTTGCCCTGGGTCTGTGCTTTGGATCTCTCTGAAGGAACTTTCTCAGCTTCCACTCTAGTGAAAGAAGGCAACTTTGGAGCTGCAAAAAGGAACTGGTAGATGGGATGAGCAACAGATTGTCTGTTAATGGGGGGAAACAAGTGCTGTAAAAGCCTGGGGAGGAATATGGGTAGAAGAAGAGATGAGGGAGAAGTACTGAGCAGCTGATCTCTGGTCAACTTGCTCTGTGACCCTGGGAAAGTCACTGCTCTGATGGCAGCTGTACGTGAAAAGCACTTCATCACTCATCAGTAAGTGCCTTGAAAACAGTGGAAAAGAAAGAAAACCTCCATGGAAACAGAATATACTCTGCACGGGGGTAGAGAAACAGTGGTATCTGAGGTGTTGGGGGCCTGTGACTGTAACAAGCACCTAACTGAGTGCCTTTTCCTTAGTGCTGTTCTATAAACAATGCAGACTGCCAGCTCAGAAGGAAGGAGTGGTCTAAAAGTGTGTAACATCTTTAGCATCCTTCCTCCTCTTCTCTTTAGCTTTGCCCATTCCGCCAGCAGAACGGCTCCTGGTTCTTAACCAGTTTCTGAGCCCCCTCTGCTGGAATGCTCTCAGCAGCAGGACTGAAGCAGTGGAACAAGACAGGAACAGTGGAGCAGGGCAGGAGCAGGACAGGTACTGCAGCTGCTCTTCAGAGCCTGGGCAAAGGTGCTCCAGGCAGGCTCTAAGGAGCTTCCCATGGTTGACGGATGCTGCTGGAGATGAGGTAAGGTTTGGCCAATGCATGTCCTGCCCCTCGTCCTGCAGTTGGATAATGATGTTGGGTTTCCATTAACTTTGTTTTCAAAGCTGAGAGCACAAGAAGAAAGCACCAACACCATCAGAACTGCCTGAAATGGCCGAGATTACTCTTGGCTCAGATCTGCAGCAAAGAGTGCAGAGCCCTTTCATCATCCTTTGAAGATTTACAGGTTTCTCCTCCTCCTCTCCTTCAGTTTATTAGTTCTCTTCACTGCTTCTGTTCAGTGCCTCTGGCTGCGGAGCCTGAGATGTAGAATAAGGAAGTCATGGTATGGGGCAAGGCACAATGTGGAGACTGCTCAGCTCCCCAGGAAGGATATGTCTACCTAAACAAAAAGGGCCACGGGAAGGGAAGGAGGAATAGTACATGTGATAGCGAGGAGAGGCTCATTGAGTCACACAGGTACACTGCAGATGTGGAAACACTCCCCAGAGAGAAAACAAGGTGAAAAAGAGACTGGGAAAAGATGCCCAGGGTTAAATCCTATTCCAGGCTTCCTGTGCAACTTCGAACAAGTCACTGGCTCTCTGTGTAATGCCCTTTAAATCCCTTAAAATAGGGTTTTCATTTCCTTTTCATGCTGCGTGATGGGCCCCTATAAAAGTTCCCTCAAACCAAATGGGCTCCTGGAGAGGTGGGGAATGCCTTTACTGCTGATTTGATGTTAAATGGCCTCAAAGGATCTGAAGAGCTTTAAGTTGAAGAGTTTTTGTTGCTGTTGACAGGAATGAAGCTTCTGTTCTGCAAAGCTGCAGCTGTGAAAGGATGTGGGCAATGAGGGTGGAAACCCACAGGGTTATCAGTTTGTACTGGAATGTTCTGGGGGAAACTTGATTCACAGCACTTTGATGCACAAAATGAACAGCATCAAGTAGACAATGAAGGCCTGCTTGAATTGCCTTTTCCTGTTTTCCTCATCTTACACCAATAGGGGCATCTCTTTTGGTAGATACTTTAATTCCAGTTCAGGAAAGGTGTATCCACGTGTCAGGGGAATAAAAGGCAAGAAGGGGCTATGGTAGCCAAAAGGCTTAATGTAGCGTTGTGATAATGTGTGTGAAATGGCAAAAGAACCACAAACTGGCATCTAAAGCACGCAGGTTTAGACATTGAGACATCTCCACTCTGCCCACGTGAGACCCCGCTTGTAGCTGGTGTCCTTAGCATAAGGGGGACATGGAGCTGCTGGAGCAAGGCCAGAGGAGGCCATGAGGATGATCAGAGGCTGGAGCACCTCCTGTATAAAGACAGACTGAGAACATTGGAGAAGAGAAGCTGTGTGGGGACATCAGAGCAGCCTCCAGTGTCTGAAGGGGGCTGCAAGGATGCTGGAGAGGGACTCTTCATCAGGCACTGCAGTGGTAGGACATGGGGTGATGGGTTCAAACTGAAACCAGGGAAGTTCAGGTTAGATATAGGGCAGAAGCTCTTCCCTGTGAGGGTGCTGAGGTGCTGGCACAGGGTGCCCAGAGAAGCTGTGGCTGCCCCATCCCTGCAGTGTTCAAGGCCAGGTTGGACACAGGGGCTTGGAGCAACTGCTCTGGTGGAAGGTGTCCCTGCCCATGGCAGAGGTTGGAACTGGGTGAGCTTTAAGGTCCCTTCCCACCCAAACCATTCCATGATGAGGTTTGATATATGGGAGAAGCAATGAACTGTTAAGACTAAATCATTCTATCTTCAATTTGACAAAGGAGAGGCAAAAAGATTCAGTGCAATCCAGGTGCCTTGGGCAGCTGGAGATGGAAAGAGCATGTTTTACCAGCGTGGCTGTCGTCCTTCCATCTGCTGGGAGCTGCTGCTCACTGTCTCAAGCTGTCTGACATCTTTTGGACTTATCTAAAACCAAGCTTCTACACAAGGGCAGTGCAGTCAGTCTCATTCAGCAGGACTTCAATTGAGAATGGTTTGGGCAAACTGGAAGAGAGGCAAAATCCCAGCTGGTGAGGTGCCAGTGGAGCACTTTGACGTCAGGGCTGGTGTGGTGGGGAATTAATACCGAGTTCCTCCAGTTCTGGTCCCATGAGTGATCTCACTTAAAGCCTTTTTCTAATGACCTTGGTACAAAAAGCGAGTGTGATAATTAAATGTGGTGCTGAACAAAAGTGGAGTATCTTTGAGAATCGATGCCTTTGAAGAGTGAGAAATAAGAGATGAGATGTAACAGCAGAAAGTGCAAGGCTGTGATTTTAGCCAGAAGGAGAAAACTGTGAAGGATGCTGAGAGTTTTCCTGCATCTTGGAAATGAGTGAGGGAAAGAAGCTGGGATTTGGTAGTTGATAAAGGATAGGGATGAGCTGCTGTGATGCTGGGAGACAGCATGGAGAAAAGATGGTCCAAGAGCAGCTCTGTGGGCTGTCATATGAGAGAGAGGAATTCAGATTGGAACAGGGGGAAAGAATCTGCTGCAGTGGAAGGTGTCCCTGCCACAGGGCTGGAACTGGATGAGCTTTAAGGTCCCTTCAACCCAAACCAGTCTGGGCTTCTCTGGTTATGAAGACAGAGTGCATTACCCATGTATTACAATGCCATGATTGTCCTGATGTACTTAAAGAGAAAGTACCAGAGAGGAAGAAAGGATTATTTAAGTAAAAGGATAATCTTGGCATAAAAACAAATGGCTGTAAGCTGCCCACAGAAATGGGATTGAATACATGGGAAAGCTAGAAATGCTTTTGTAGAATCAGAGCAATAAGCCAGCATTAAAAGAAGCCCTGAAAGAAAGAGAAGTCAAAACACTGTCAGCATCAGTCTGGTTTGGGAATTTCCAGCTGGAATCTCTGGAAGTCATCTAGTCCAACCCTCTGCTCAAAGCAGGCCACCTTCAGTGCTCAACTGTTGGCTGTGTCCACAGCTGCTCGCTCCAGAGAGACCACAGCCTTTGATCTGAGCATTGCTTTACACATCTTGGTGACTACCCACTATGAGATTGTGAGATCTTGTTATCCCATCTACTCGATGATATCACAAATAGTGTTGTCATGCTTTGGCCAAGTCCCAGCTTCCTCCTGCTCTGTGGGCTTTGGATTCCTGCACCTGCCCACACTTTTGAGCCATTTCCTATCTAGTTTTCTTCTTTGTGTGCCTTATCCAACCGATGTAACCTCTTTGCCATTGCTGCTGCATTGCCTGTGAGGAAAACCCACGTAAAACCCAATGCACTTGCTGCTATAGGCAGCTGCCAGATTGAAAAGCAGCTGCTAAAACATCTGCTGGAGGTGGGTTTCCCAGCAGCAGGGTGCCTATTGCAACACCAGGAAAGAAGGACTGTGCTTCTCTATGAGAAACCAAACTTCTGCTGTCCCTTTGGCAACAAATATGCTGTAAAACGCTCATGCAGTGGGGGACCTGTGGTGGCAACAGGATCTTTTATTAGGGGAGCTGCTAGAGGTGACGTCTGCCATGGATGCAGAGTGACGCTCTGGGTTATTGTCTCTTTACCTTTGAAACCAAAAGGTTTCTGCTTTCAGTGTCTGTGGGGCTTTTTAACACTCTTGGGTTTTGGGGTTTGGTTCTTTCTTTCCCCGTCTTAAAGTGGTTTTAAAGCTACAGTTGAGCTCTACTTGGGAGAGCAAACCAACGGCGGCAGTGTGCATAGGGTGCATTTCCTCCTTACGGCCGCTTTGTCCACCCAGAACAGTGGCTTAAGGGGACAGCTGATTTTGGGCTGGACAGGACGGTGATGCTTGAGGACAGGTAGGGAAGGACGAGGCGGTGCGATGTGCGCTGCTGCGGGGGACGGACGGGGATGATGCCGGCTCCCGGCTGCTCGAAAGAGGATGCGCTTCATGCGGGCGGGCTCTAGGACCCGGGAGGGCTGCAGGACCCGGGCGTCACTTTGATTGGCAGCACGCTGAGGGCCGGGCTCGGTGCTGCCCACGCCTATTGGCAGGCAAGGGGGCGGGGCTAACGCTGTTGAACCAGGAATGGCCCCTAGGGGAAAAGAGAGTCCTGTTACCAGGCTGGTGGCAATTGCATTTGAGCATTGCCACCCTACAAGACTCGGCAACATAAACCTGTGAGTTCTGTTTCTGTAGGAGGTGTAAGATGAAACTGGTGGACCTAGTAAAATTAACTATCTAGTTGAAAGAGTAGTGAAATTCGTATTATGGTTTGGAAAGCAAGTATTGTGTGCTATTCTGTTTACACTGCTGGTAGGTTTTCTTTGTCTTTTTTATTTCTTCTTCTTTTGAAAGTGAGGTTTCTAGGTAGCTGCTTCACCCAGAGTTTTAGAAACAACTCAGTTTTTGATTTACCCCCAAACGAGTCCCAGAAGGATCAGATGTGGCTGAATAAGAGGGATGTAAACAGAAAAACCTGTATGAATTTGTAGGGCATCCTGCTGAGAGTAAGTTCTTGTTGATAGTGAAGAGACTTAAAGAGGAATGTTCCTACTTAACTTTTAAATGTCTTATTATTTCTTTTTTATGTAAAAAAAAATTGTAGCTGTTAGGGAACTGTGGTGTATTTTGCTGGATGCTTCCCTTTTCCTTGAACAATGAAACCAAGACCCCAGCCATTAACAGGTGAACAGCGTTTTACTGTCCTCAAGGAAACCTAGCTCTGTAGGCCATGAAGTATCTCCCTCCTGTTGCTAGCAGTCTTGTTAGCTGGTTACAAATTTCAGCAGTGAGTTAGTGTGACAGTGGGTCAGCTTCTAGGAAGCAGGTCAGGGATGCTCAGCACTGTTTGCAGGGCTCTGTTTTAGAGAAAAGTGCACAGAGAGCTGGAGGGATGAGGTCTGGCTGGGAACAGCTTTTTCACTGGCCAGTGCTTTCCATCTGGTCTGGTGGTGTGAAGTGTGTGCTTTGGGTGAAACTGGTACTGGGAGAGGCAGAAGGAGGTAGTGTGTTGTTCTACTCCTCTGTGTTCAATCACCTGCTAGTGAAATAACTGAGCACAGATCTGAAAATGCAGCAGGCACCTATGTAATCTCCTTCACGTCTGTTTAAAGCTTATAGATTTTTTTTTTTTGAAAGGATCTTCAGCAGGTTCAAGTATTGATGTGGATGCACACACAGGCAGTAGTTTTCAGTCCTGAATATTTTCATTAAATGACACTGACTTTCTGCAACATTTGCTGCACAAACAATAGGGGGGCTCTATGGCCTTCAGTTCAAATGTTAGCCTTTATTCTAGAGTAGTTCTGAATCTCCCTTGTCTTCTTCCAAAATACTCGTAAGATACTGGGAACAGGAGGAAGATAAAGCATTACTCTTGACTCAATACGCTTTTCTGAATTTTTATCTGTTGTCTGATGCTTTACTCGGCAATGGATCATCACTTCCTTGGGGCTCTTCCACTCCAGTGAACTCGTAGTATGGGGCCTGATGCAATGGAAAGGTCCAGGCAACTGGCACTGAGCCAGGGCATTTCCTCATTAAAGCCGTCATGATCCTGTCATTGTGGGGACACTATTTTGTTTGGATACCTTTTTGGGCAACACATAATGTAAGCAGATATAGCTTAATACAGTTAGAATTTAAAACAAGCTGATTACAAAGCTACTTTCTCTTGCTCTGCTCAGCAGCCCTAAGGTTTTGTTTGTTTTTCCATAACACAAACTCTGGGTGAAAACCCTCTGTAACTGTAACTCAATATCTGGAGACTAAATGTTCTCTTTATTAAAGACTTCAATGTGCATTTGACACACTGCAAATTGCCCAGCAAATATAATCCTATTAAGTGAAGTGGAGAGATTATATCCTTTTATGCTTAGAATAACAAACACTGTGCACTAAATGCTGCTTATCTCAGACAGCTAACTAAATAAGCACTGAGAACTGAGTCTGATGGTTGGCTACTTGACTCGCCAAAGTAAATACAGATAATGCCACATGTTCTGAAAATGACAGTGAAATCCTGCTGCTGTTTTTACCGAAGTATCTCTAAAATTGATTTACCAGTTTGTTTTTCCTTGAATAACTCTGCTGGGTTACTTTTCTCTCTTCTTTTGAAAAGTTTCTTCATGTTGCATATTAACAACCTTATGCCATTTGCTAAATTAATGCAAAACTTCTACTTCTTCCATTTTTTTCACCTCTTAAGTGAAATGGAGACCCTGATCCAGGACAAGCTCTGGCATGCTACAGAAAATAGGGTTTGCTTCAAAATACTGTAGCAAACAAATACCAACAAATCTGTAATGTCAAGCTTACAGAACTTGGTGAGTAACAACTGAGAGTGTCCCATGAAATCTTTCTTCAGTGCTACTGTGCACACTTGCCACGAGGTAGTCTTCAAATGCAAGCTCATACAGTACTTTATTCAAAACTTGTTTTAATAAGGATTTTCATGTGTAAACTGCTAAGGATTTCAAAATTATTTTTTTTTAAAGTGTATGATTATCTTTTATTTTGGCTTTCCATTTTTTCCCTTACAAAGTCTGTATGTATATATGTGTGGATAATCCCTAGGAGACGTCACATTTCTCCTTCAGTTGTTGGTTCAAGTCTTTTCTCAATTCTATACCAGTTCAGGGCTCCTAAAGTTTCTTTTGGGATGTATTTTATGCAGCTGTTGCCCTGTTTCTGTGTAGTTCTTGCTATTGTTTTACAATTGATATTTGCATATTTCAGAAGTTAAAATAAGCTATTGGACTCATTCTCATTTTTAGCAATGTCAACCTCCTGTGAAGAGCAAATATATGTAGAAGTCAGTCTTTACTAGTATTGTTTATTTTACTTTAAGAGAACTCCAACCCAAATAAGTCAAACTAAAGCAAATGCTATAAATAATTTAGCTGATACATATGGTTGTTGTATTAGTATCTTTAGCAGGTACCTTCATCATTAGGGAATATATTGAGGATTATAGAATCATAATTCAGGCTGGAAGTGACCTCCAGAGGTCATCCACTCTGTCATCGACCTCAGAACAGGTCTAACTAGATCAGGCTGTCCAAAACTATGTCGTGTCCCCATCTGGGGTGCAGTGAATCCCATGGATTGCTCCAATGTGGAGCACTTGAGACACCCCAGGTGTGCTGGAGAGTTACTTGTGACTTTCTGCTTTAATGATATGAAGCAGGATACATGAATGAACTCTTGGATAGATAGAAAAAGCACAGTTAAGTATAGGAAAGACTACGCTGAAGTTTGTTCTCAGAAAATACAAGAATAGATGCTGAAGAAATGAAAAAAGTGGCGATGGAAAAGCGGATACGTAAAGAGAAAGGTGCTGATAGATTCTGTGAGTTTTCAAGTGCTGAGCTGGCAGAATGTGAAAGCGAGCTCCGTAGGTTACAAATTTTTGCCTGGGAATTTCATACCCTTTTCTGGAAAACTTACCTTTAGGCCCCTTTGTGGGGTGTGGGCATTTATTCTTGAGAGAACAGGCAGTATTTCTAATGCGTTTTTATTGTACGTCATGTGCGTCTCCTGTGGTGTGATGTAATGTAACATGGCATGTGGTGTTATAAATAGAACGATGAGATCTTGCAAAAACCTGCCTGGCAGGCAGACTCACTGTCCCTCCTTTTAAAAGGCTTCCTGAGCTGTCCACTATGATCCCTTTTTTTGTTAAAAGGCACCTTTCACCATGACACCGTCCTGTTCAGGTTCCTGTGGAGTGGTTGGGATAGAATGGCTTTTTCTCCAAAATTTCTTTTGCTTGTCAACAACACAGCAAAGACTTCATGGGGGCAGTATCTAGCTGCTCTCAGCTCCTATCTCTCCTTTCATCTGTGTCTATGTGTTTCTAATTTGCTCGGTGCTACGGGCAAGTTACTAATTTTAGCAACCTTGTGTAATGACTCTGAAGTTGCTGGGGTTAATGTGTGTGTACAGTATAGCACCAATCAGAATCTGGCCTTATGTTGTCTTAATATTTTTGGTTATTTCTTTGGTCATTGCCAGCAAATTCAGTCTCTGTGGCCTTAACATCAATGCTGCTGTTAGAATAATATTCTGACAATAATTTAAAATGAGCAAGGGAGTCAGAGTTGCAAGCATGATAACATAAGAGAAATATCCTGGGTTTTCTGGCAGTGATGCTGCACTGCAACTTCATGGTCCTCAGCTTGCCCTGTGCTTTCTGGAAGAGTGACAGGTTACTATATTTATACCTGTCAATTAAGAATACTGCTTTACCAGCATTTAGTTCTAGACCTGTTTGGTTTTCCAGGCAGGCTTCTCCTGAGTATCTAACCAAGAATAGTTCCTTTTAGCTCTATTTTGTATAAGAGTTGAAGATCATACCAGTTGTCTACTAGTACTCATTAGTCTAAACCATCAGGGCTTATCAGGGCTCACTTTTATGTCATATTCTAGTGTGTGATGAAATATATGAAAAGGGACTTTATTTTTCAGTAGCAATTTTTAGTTGCTTTGTCTTCACTTTTCTTATAGCCTAAATTGATGTAGTTCTGAAGTTGTGTGGAAGAAGCATTAGTGAATAACTGTGATTTACGTGTGTTGTCTCAAATGCTTCAATAGATCTATGAAGATACTGTGCCATATATCCTTGAAAACTTGACATGGTGTGTTATCCTATTGCAAAGCTTGTTACTTCTGTTGAATAAACCCCAAATATATTATGACACTTCCCAAAGTCATAAATGGTTTTGAGACACTAGTTGACAAGTCCATACAAGAAGAGAGTAGCTTGGTAGCATTTGCTTTCCTTTGGCTGAGTCACACAGGAGAAGTGCCCATGCAGAAATGAGTTCACGTAGTTCCTGAAAGGTGCTGAGAAATAGTTAAATGTAACAGACAAATAATTGGATTGTTTAATCACTTCTCACTGATAGCGAGTCCATACATAAGAAAGCATTAACTGGGGAAAACATTAGCGCGTGAATGATGCATTGAGTTGAAACTCCACACATGAACGATGTATTGAGTTGAAACTCTATGCATTGTGTTTGGCTCAGTAATTTTAGCACAACCAAAACAGATTCAGCCTAAAGCAACATAGCTCTTGTTAAAATTCACAACTCATGAAATATTTCAAATGCTATAGTGTTACAAATTAAAAGCACATTTATGTGCATGATTGGAGGCATATCAAAGGATGGGGTTTATTTTGCCTTTACTCTTAATCTTTCCAGCTACACTGAAATATGATCCTTTATTAAACTTATCTTGTGCCTTGCCTCTAGGTTTTTTGTATCTCTGATCCCCATTTGGATCTTCTGCATGGAGTGTTATTTTCTTGCTGCCTACTTTTAGGGCTGTTCCTTGCAGCCAAATTTATTCTACTCCAGCTGCAAGGATTTATTTCTACCTTCAGTATAGAAAAGCAGTTGGACCAAGTAATGAAAGCAAAGGTTGCTCTTGTTTCCATTACAGAACATTTTTCTTCTAGTTCTAAATGTGTTCCACATCAGAAACAAATGGATCTAGTATGGACTGCAACACCAAACTGTGCACAACAAATTCTGGACTTCTGCAACTGTTTAGTTGATAGCCAGGAATTATGGGAATACAGTGCCCTCTGATACTGCTTAAGGAGCAAAACCAAGTGCTACAATGCAGGAGAATGTATGTGAAATATTATCTGTCTCAAATTTTCAAACAAAAATACATAGAAGTATTAGAAGAAATTGCCATTGCTTATAAAACCTTCAAAACCTCTTTCAGTCACTGTAGTACCTAGTCTCTAGTTCCTGATGGATAAATGTGTAGATGGGGCTAATGAGCTAAGTGAATTCTGTGGGATTTGGAGTTTGATTAATGTTTATTTAAATTTCATTTTAAATGTGTAACCACATTGAAGCCTGCATTCAGCAATGCAAGAGAATCTGCCATTAAGCATGGCTTTAGTATCTTCCTGGTGTTAAGGAATACTTCCTAGAGTAATCTCTGTAAGTTTTGTAAAATTATCCAAGGTTTATTATTAATTGCCTTGTAATGGGACATGCAAAGCAGCAGAAACACTTAGTAGAAAGGTAAGGAGAAACTAGTTCTCCCTGAACTCCTCACCTTTGACTAAATCCATCGGTAGGAGATGTCTGTGGTGTCTTAAGGTGTTTCAAAGTTCTCATGTTCTTAACTCCATTGCCGCTTGCCCTTAATTACGCAAGAAGCTGGTACTGAAAAGAAGATCCATCTGCAGCTGGCACAATGCTTTCTGCATCAGTCAACTATAGTAAAATATTGTTTAAATGCAGACCCTAATGAAACAGATTTTGCATGTTTTTAAAACAAAATCCCAATTAAAAAAAAAAAAAAAACAAACCAAAAACAACCAAAAAAAAACCACCTTTCTGTTGCATTTATGGATTTGTTCTTTCATGGCACTTATGAGGGATTCCCTTTCACTGAAAAGCAGAGATTAGGAGCTTTTTGTGCAAAAAAGATTTTTTTTGTGCAAAAAAGGCAAGATATTCCTTCTGCTACATCTACCCAAGTCTACCATTTGTCTGGTTGAAGCATGAACCATCCTTTCCTGCAGTGAAGTGGCTCTATAACTCCTTTGTGAAAGCTGAAGAACGGTGGATGAATACAGGGAAGGAATTAACTTAAATCCAGATGCTGTGTCTATGTTGTCAGAGACTTTTCAAAAAGTAAACAAAGGAATTCAAGGACACCGATATGTAGCAGCTGTTTTGCAGTTTTACCTCTGAGACACTGAGATAGTCTGAAGTTCTGAACTACAAAGAAATGCATTATAGAAAGTGGGGTAGAAGACCACAAGACAAGAAATACAATGTGCTTTGGTCATACAGTGACAACAGCAGCAGCAACTGCTGCAGGGACTCAGTACACCTGGGGTTTCAGTCATACTGTTTGAGATGTAAGCCTGACTGACTGCCTGTGTCTTCATGGTGGTTTGTCTATGTAGTCTATGTGTGTTGTTTTGTTTCTGTTTTTACCCTCCTTTATTAGTAAAGCTTAAAAAACAGAGGAAAGAGGGAAAAAACAGCCTCCTTTCATGATCATGCAGGGAATGTTAAGGACAGATACCACACCTCACTACAGCAAATGTGGTCAGCATCCTTAAAGTAAATGGTGAAACAAAGGGTTTTCTGTTTGTTAAACCTCAGTGCACATCATAGCTGTGCAGTGAAATTTATTCCTCACAAAGCTTGTTTGAGATCTGCGCTCTGGAGTCTGTGTGCAATTCTTCCACAGTTGTCTTTGAGCTTAGTAGTCTCCCAGAGCAGCTGAACTAAGCACCCATTAGACTTTCCTTTGCCATGCCTATCTTGAATATTGGAAGAGCTGAGATAGGAGTTTATGTATCTCTCTGTTTGTAAGCAATGAGATGAACTGAAGGGGAGTCTGCCTTTGCTCCAACCCATTCTTGTGTGTGCCAAGCTTGGCTTGTCCCTGATGCAAGTCAGTCTCTGAGTATTTTTGCACAGCTGCTACAACCAGGCAAGCTGTTTTCAGAATAAGTCCAAAGTCAGAATAATCTTTCTGTCGAGATCATTGCATGCAACTGGATGAAACATAAATTAGTTTCTTTCTTTAATACTCAAATTTCTAAAGCTTTTTGCTAAATGAGGAGTTGGTTCATTATTCTGCAAATTCCTGATGAAAATAATTAGTTTCTCTCACCACTGAGAGACAATGCAATAAACTGTTCTTGAGACCTATCCTGACGAAGATAGGTGTTTAAAAGGTTTCTTTCTGCAAGTAATTGTTTTCTGTTATCTGGAGAGAATAATAGATTTACATCCCAGAAACAATTGCAGTCTGCTGAAATTGGTCAGTTTCACAAAAGCCAATTAATTTTTTCCCCTGTTTTCTACCTAAGAGTTCAATTTTTGTATGGAAACTATATTGAGTTACAGTGATTTGGGGTCAAACTTATCAGAATATATATTTTGGTCATCCATCACGATGCTGTGTGGGTCTTGACTTCAGTCTTCTCTGTCCTCCTTTTCCCCAAAACATGTCCTGCCTACTTATTTCCTTAGGATTTGGGTTTGTGGTTGTGTTTTTTTTTTGTTTTGCTTTGTTTGTGAGGTGTTTTTTTTTTTTTTTTTCCCTTATTGTTGGCTCTTTTTTTTTTTTTTTTGTTGATTTAATTCCCTCACCAAATTTGGATGAAAGATCTTTAATCCCCGCTACTTCTTATGCCTAAGTAGGTTTCTCTTGCATCTAGAACTTCCCCTTGGCTCTCATGTTTCTGCTCAGAGGTGTAGGGGCTTGGATGGTAATCAGGGCAATACATTTGAGCAGAAGGCCAGCCTGCTGGAGGATAGTGGCTGATCCTCTGGATAATAATGCCTGCTCCTTGTTTAAAAAAAAGGGACAGTTCTTGGGCTCACAACTGGAAATTTTGTGACTGCTCCCTGAGGGCTCCTGGACTGCTAATGTTTAAGTATGGAAATGACCAGTGATCTGTGTTGCTGAGTATCATAAATGTTTTGTTCAGAGGAGGATCCTACTAACATTGAGCTAAATGCAAAATTTATTTTGACTCCTGAAACCTGTAAGATATATCGGGCCTTTTTTTGGTCTGCATATATGCTAACTTTGAATAGGATGATTAATGCCTTATTACTGCTTGGCATTACAAAACCAAGAACAATAGAAGTTCAAATGGCTTCTTCATTTATTATGTATGAGTGCAACTCAAACAAGTTTCCAGGTTTCATTCACAAGAAAGTAAGGAGTGGTTAAAAACAGTACAGAAGGAGAATGTAATTAATTTAGATTCTTAAACTGCAGGAAACCCATTCTGACAGCCCTAGCAGAGGAAATACAAACCATTAACTTAAGGATGAGGAGAAGCCAGTGAAGCTAGAGATAAAGTTGCTAAAATAGATTTAATAAGGATGGGGTACTTTGTTATTTCACTTGCTCTTATACTTTTTTGTGCTATTGACAGATGCAAACCTTTAAAAAAAGGTAGGCATGAGTGCCAGTAAATGTGCCATAATGATTTCCATTTTTTTGTTGTTATTCTTTTGTGTGTTTTTCGGTTACTTTTTTTTTCAGTACATATTTTTCTCCTGAAATGTTTGCCATGGCAAAATAGTTTAAAATTATTATGTGGCTAAGGACTTCACTCAAAGCTGACATTATATTAGGCAATGAAGCAATATAAAATAGACAGTGATCTCTACTGGATTTACTCTCAGCAAAGCCAAGGCAGACTAATAAAAGCAGGCAACAAAATAGAAAAATGGCACAAATTAATTTCTATTTGAGGCACAGCCTGTGCCAGGTAAAGAATAAAGTGTTCTAAAGTATTTATTTCCTTCTTTAGTAACTGCTAAGGGAATAGCATTCATGCATGCAAAAGCCAGGGATTTTCTTTTTCTGATTTTTTGAGACAACTCAAGTAAAAAATGCAGGGAACTTTTCCATGCCTAAACCACTCTGTTTAAGTGTATGGTAAATGTAGTCAAATGTGTCTTGTGTTCCCATTTACAAATATTAACTAGAGACTGTTTGGGCTTGTTTTAGAAATAATATATTAGAATATCTGTGCTCAGAAAGTGTTGTTCAGAGGTCCAGTTCTAGTGAATTTGCTCTGCTCTTTAAAGAAGGATACAACACTGATTTCAGTAGAAAGGGAAATGGCCCAAATGGACTAAAAAATTGGAACAAGTGGATTACAGAGCCAGTTCTTGATTTCATTTACCACAGAATGCCAGCAACATATGTGGACGCTAGAGGAATTGACCTGGCAAAGCAGAATCCAGTTTTTTCTTTAACTGGGTGCTTCATCTGCAAAGAGGATGGTGAGTCTGATTGAACTCCAGTTGCTGAAAAGATCTGTATGTTTATGATCTCAGTGCAAAGATGAAGTTTATAGGTCTATAAAATAGCCTTCTGAAGCACCAAGTAGTAGGAGATATATATATATATAAAAACACTGGCATAGCTTGTCATGAATAAAACTGGGGAAGATTTATGTGTTACCAAACCCCTTGAATCCTATGCTTACACTTCCCTGACTTCAATATACTTTATCTGATCCATCATATGTTCTTGTAGAAACTTTCTAGGTAAAACTAAGCAGCCATTATCCACCTGAATGAACTTTCCTAAGCAAGTAAGTAAGGACAGAAGCTACCAGTTATTAGGTGGAAAAATTTTACCTGCAAAACGGAAACACAGGCTTGCAAATATGGGGTTGAAAGCATTTCTATCTTCTCCCGGTTCTTACATAAACTAAGGTTTGTGTTGGCCCTATTCTTTCTGAGGTGTTATCTCCTGTAGTAAGTACAAGCTACACCTTCCTTTTGAAGATGTAACAACTGGGTAGGTAGGCAAACTCATTTTCTTTTGATTTTTTTTTTAGAAATAAATTAGTGACTTGCCTATGAATTGCTACAGTCACTTTTAATTGTAACATATTTCTGTCAGATTAATAGATGACCATATTCAGCTGGTTTGTAATGTATCATTGGATGTAGATTGCCCAGGACACCCTACCCACCTATTATAAGCACACTTAACAACTTCTCTGTCACACAAACTCTTAATGTCTATGGTGACTAATCAAGATCCTGACACCTATTAAATCTTCATTGATTTTTTTTTTTAATGTATGATAGCTGCATGGGTGATATTCAGTGCACTGAACTTGGTCTTTTATCCCAGTATTTGATCATTGACAGAAACAAGGTTCTCTTTATCCTTATGCTAGCTCTTGCATAGTGGTCCTCTCATCTCCAGAAGATCTCTGCTTCTAACTTTCATCTATCTCTGAGATTTGCTGAGCAATCAAGTCTTATCTCCAAATCTTTTCACAACTCTTTATTTGTTGAGGTTCTATGAGGGCCTTTGTAGGAATCCAGAGCATTTCCACATCCTTACACGTGGAAATGTGGATCCTACATGTAGGAATATGGAAATGCGGATCCTACATGTAGGAATATGGAGATGCTCTGGATCAACTACCTTTGCTTTATACTGCCTCAAACTCCCCTTCAAATAAAGGTCTGTTGTTACCTATTGGTCTATTGTTAGCTCACATGCTGTTTTAGCTAGTCTTACACGTGAATTTTTCATGAAGTGCAAAGTTAACATTCAAAGCCTTACTGTGAGGCATAAAGAGACCCAGTGAGTCAAATAAATTGAGTCACCTGTTGAACAGACTCAGCTCTTGATGTGACTATTTTGCTGGTGCTGGACTCATCACAGTACAGATACAAGTGGGTGAATTGATGTGGTATGTCTGAAATTGCTTTTCTTCTAAAGAATATTGCTCTGGGGCTTTAATGCATGTCTGATCTTATCAGGTCCAGGGGATGTGTAAGTATCTCAGCTCTTATGCCACTTATGACACAATTTGTTGATTTCTAGTAGAAGTGGAGTACCAAGTTCAAATCTATTTTCTGTGGGTGAGGGCTCAAACTTTATATCTGTATTTCAATAAAATAGTTACAAAAAAAATAAATACCGTAATCACTAAGACAGAAATGTCTTAGACTAATCGTTTGGTTTCAGTGCATTTTAATAAAAAAAAATGCATGAATCCTAAAGGGTTTAGGGATCAGATTCATATTCAGTCCTATTGTGTAATGTATATAATTTAAACACACACATACAATCAAGTTATTTAAGTAAAAATGGAAATAGCACAGTCCAATCCAGAGTTCCAAAATCCTTCCTTGAAAATGTAAAATTTCTATGTTATCTCTGTCCAAGAAGGAAATTTTTCTTGCTCTTATATTATACAGATCTTGAAAGGAAGGCATAGAGGTTGTAAATCTTGCTCAGGGTCATAGGTGAAGCAAACATTAGAACTTGAAAGTTGGCCCTATTTCTCATTCTTGTGTTTGCAATATGAAGGCATCAACATCAAATAAGCTTTGCATTCAGTTTCTTTTCTTTCAGAACCTTATCCAATCCCCTGTTCCTCATCTTCTGTTAATTTGGGGTTTTTTTTGTAGATAAGGGGATCTGTTCGCTGTGTATCTTTCTTTCCTGTTAACAGGATATTGGAGAGATACTGTCTCTGATATCACCCTGCTTTGATGCTTTACACTTTCTTCCACAGTGGCAACCCAGAAGACATGTCAGTTAAATAAGACTTCCAGCTTTTGCCTGGTTATCACTGATTAGATTTTGATGGAGAGGTCATTAGCAATTGGATTCACAGTCTCCAGATGCATCTGTAGTCTTCTTGACCAAAGAATCTAGGACATCTCTGAAATACTTATCTGGCTTCAGTGAGAAATCTTACATGGGTGTTGTTCTTTTAATATATTCTTATTGCAAGCTCGAAAAAATATCTTGCAAATATGTGTGATAAGCTATGAAACATTCTACTATACTAAGAGCATTTGTGTGTAAGGGAAAGAATATTAAAAGGAAAAAAAATCAGTGACCAGTTGACACATTTTGAGATGTGTTGGGAATTTTTAGGAGCTATATTGACAGTGTATTCTAGTAGGTTGGCTGTTATAAGCTGGGATTATCTAGAGAAGCAGAATGACTGCTGCTCACACTGACACTATTAAAATTAGACTTTATGCTGCTCTTAGCTGCATTGCTGAAGGCGTTTTCCAAAGTGAGGAGGCCAGTTAATGAAGTTGGAATGGGGAGGCCAGATTCCCAAATGCTTTAATGTGAGGCTTACTCTGAATTTGCCTAGGATATTGACAGAAGATTAGTTTACGTACATGGTGTGCCAGCAGATTCAACCCTGATGCGAGTGGCAGTGGTGGCTAGAGGTAACCTGGAAAATACTAAAGCTGAAATGGAAATTTCTGAGATACATTCCTTAGGATTTGGCAATTACTCCGTGTTTCTTCCAAGGAATATAAAATTTCAGGAACTCATTAGCCAGAAAAGTCTTAGTTTGAATTGCAAAAGATGCAAAGGACTGCAGGCTGTCAGTGAGCTGGAATCTGCACCGTTACTGTGAACAACTTCAGATGAAAATTAGTATCTTGACAATTGAAGTCACCAAAACTAAGGTTCTTTTCATTCAAATTTGATATTCTTGTGTTAAGATAGTCACCTAGACTTCTAGAGTTAGTGGAGAGAGAAATTTTCCTGATCCTAAGGCAGGCTGTGAAATGTGTCTGGAGGAGCTTATAATTCTGAGTTTAGCCTATATGATTAGCCTGTAAACTACATGGAATACATCCTGCCCCAAATTTCAATCATTAGTCAAGCTCAAGCCTGGCCTTGTAGATGATGTCACCTTATACTGCAGGTTGGGGTGGGGATTGTTCTAAGGTGAAGACTGTCATTCCCCGCAGCACTGTGAGTTGAAGGGCATGCCTAGAGCAGATGGATGGAAGTAGTGGTGCTATCTGTAGCCTCTTCATTCCACCATAAACATCCATCAAATCTGATGGCCAGAGTGCTCCCTGCCAGGCAATATAATGATGCATCTGTTAATCACCTAGCTGAAACCTGGAGACAGTCAGGCACAGTAGAGTGAATCATGATGAAAGTCAGACATGTACACTAGGGAGAAAAAAACCCAACTGAAAAGTGGTAAAATAATAATTTAACTTATTACAATTTGAGTTGCAAAGCTGAAAATGCTTTTGAAGGGAATTAAAGAAGCTGGGAAGGGGAGAAATATCAAATTATCAGTGCAAAGAATGATTATGTTAATACCTTGCTGAGCTTCCAAGCATACCCTGTGGGAACTAGATGTTTACAGAGCCCTGAACAAGCACTTTCTCAGCTAGGTGCTTATGTACGCAGAACAACAAAAAAAATTCAACACAGCTATCTTCTCTGAGCCAAATCTTCTCAGTGCTTGCTAAACAGCACAGATGGAGAAGTTTCCACAGGGGCTTGAATTGAGGAGGCTAAAGGGATTGAGGGGAGGAGTGGGGAATTTCTCGATTGCTTAAAGGGGTTTGCTCCAATACCTATTCTTTTGACTGAATTTGAATGAATGTTCCTACCTCAGTTATCTTAAAAGCTTATGTTAATTTTCCCCATTTCTTTAGGCTACTTTGGTGAAATTCTCCCTAGCTTCAGATGTGCATATTACAAGCCCCATCTTAGCTGATCACACAAAGCTGTCTGCAGAGTCCATGGAAACAGGCATTTGTTTCCTCTGCTTTGTATGTCTGCCTCAAGGTGAGATGAGCTGTGTCCTAGAACTACCTTTTTCCCCACCCTTGACTGTTGTGGGAGCCCAGATGTCAGTCATCCATGTCCCACTGAGAAGAGTTTCAGCCTTTATTTGGATAGCTTAGTTATCTGTCCCAGTTAAAGCAGTCCTTTTCAGGGGGTGTGTAGCTATGTTAAAACAATGTCGTAGGCTAATGTTTTGCAGTCTTTCCTTTAACTTTTTCTCATTGCCATGTCTAATCGAGGCTATAGATTCCTATTTTTACTATCTGAATATCATGAAGGCCCTGTGGTATGAGAATAAATAGCTCTTACTCCTACTAGGCATAGACATGCTTTTCCCACAAAGCTTTAAAGTCACTGGAGGTATGACAACATACAGTGGTGTGTCACAATGCCACTTTTTTAGATCAAATACCTTCCCTTTTTAGGGAAAAATCTTCATATTCAATGCCTACAAGAAACCCTGCCGATGTTACAAGTGACCCTGAGCAGCTGAAGAGAGAGAATTCGGCAGAAGCTTTGTTTAGCCTTCACAGCTCTGGGCTGGGGATGCTCAGTCCAGATGGAATCTGCAAACCATTCTGCTGCCAAATTCAAATAAGCCTTTAGTGATCATGTAAAATGGCACTTTTTTCAGTTTGGAAATTGTGAAAATTTGGCACTTTTTTCTGGAAACAGGAAAATTCAGTAACCTTCCAAAACCAAGGTCCGTCTTAAAAGAGAACAGACTCTTTTTTTGAGAAAGCAGAACTTCTGAATGTGTCACCTTGAAGGAGTTGTGTGTTAGCTTTGCTTTGTTTTGTTTTTAAAGCAACAAAACAGTTATATGATTTTGCTGGTAATTTTCCAAAATTCAGCCTGAGGCAGGCACCCATTGGGAAATGTCCATGGCCTAAATAGGCTCACAAAGCAGGTTCTACAAAGAGATGTTTGAGATAAAGGCAGCACAACAAGCACCTCTTATAGTATGGTGATGCTGCCTCTGAAGGGTCCCTTCGAACTTTAACTATTCTATGATTTTATGATCATTTATTACAAAGTTTTTGTGGATTTAATGAGAGCCATGCTTGAGCTTTATTCTGCAAGATGCAGATTCACACCCAGGGAATAAGGGTTTAGGACTTTTTCCTATACACACAGTCACTGCTGGGCACCTCTGTGGCTTGTGTAAATGCTAGGTTCTCCTACTGGGAGAACCAATCCAAAGCAATCCTAATCTTTTGAAAAAGTACAAGCTGTAAATGCAGACACACCCCTAAAGAATGATTTTTAGCAGACCTTGAGGCAGCTGGTGTTTAAAAATGTTTTATCTATCTCAGTGCACTGACACAGACTCGACCTTCATGTGCCACATGGAGCTGGATGTAAAAGCCAAGTGGGTAATGCAGTTGCATTGACATCCTGGGTGAGGTGGATGGGAATCCCTGTGCCATGACCACAGTAAGGACTGTATGCATGGATGTGCAGTCTAACACAGAGGAACTGCCCTGCTCTGGCAATAGGACCTGGGTAGTCCAAGGAGAAACCTGACTGTGTCGGCTGAGCTGCTTTCTCATTGCTGCAAGAATGTTTGTTGTGCACATGCAATAATGTGACTGTGGATCCATGATTACATAGACCCTGCAGACGGTTGGCCCAATGTAAGAGGATGTATGAGTACTAGTGATGCTAATGAAGTTTTGGAGACATGATGAAGCTCTTTTGTTAGGCTGAAGAGGGAGTCTTTCTGTTGGAATACTGCTCCAAGGACAAGGTAAACATTTGGTCTGAACATGAAGTGCAGGATTCAGTGTAGTCAAACCCTGAGATTTCTCAGCATCTCTTGAAGGGCGTGTGCTTACAAATAAGGAATAGGGAGACATTGTCTCTAGAGCCTGTCTCTTATCTCTTCTCTGTCATAAACCACATTTCTTGAAGCAAAATATATGCGCTGTAAATGTCCTCTGGCTGTATTGCTTAGATTTCTTTTTCCCCTGCTTCTTCTTTCCATACAATTGTACCCATTTCCTGCACTCAGGGGACAATGATCTGCCTGAAAATTACTTGGCTGCTCAAGAGAGTCTGTCATGCTCTCTGGTGGGAAAATTATGATGATGTCTAGAAGGAAAGGATATGTTTTTCTATCTGTATAATTACCTAATCTACTTTTTACCAGAAACAGCAAGTAGCAGTTTAAGCCAAGATTTACCTTCACTAAGTGCAAGTCAAACACTGTGCACACTCTCAGGCATGGGTTGCCCCTGGTGGCAGCCACCTTGCAGGCACTAGTGTAAAAGCTCCAGGCATTTCCGGCACTGCTGCGTGATCAGGCACCCAGCTCCAGTGGTACCCAAGGCTGTGCCTGCAGATGTGTGGCATCCAGTCTGAAGAGACGTCTCAAGGGCCTCCCTTGCATCCTGCACAGAGTATCCACATGACCAGTGTCCACTAGCGCCAAGATAAGTGCTCCGAAATCATTTACCCATTGATTCTTTACCCTCTCACTGATTAATTTTAAATTATATAATTGGCTTTGTTTTGTTTTCTTGCCTTTTTATTTTTTTTATTTCACCTGAAACCAGATCGATCTTTGCCTGCTGTTTTGCTGCTTCCAGGGTGGCGTTAGCACCTGAATGTACACAATCTCACATGTCCTGGAGGCAGTTTTGTGATATATGTCCCCTCATTAAGCAATCTACAACAAGACTAGAAATTTTAAAGAGGCAATTGTAACTTGAAGCAAATATCAGCCTAATTATTTGTGATAAATTCTGTCATGTATTTAAGGCAAGCTCCTGGAATAAAATGACTCCTTTTTTTCCTTTCCCTCATACTGTTCCTTTGATATTCTTGACCCCTGTGGTCAGAATCAATGCACTGAAATCCAGTGAAAAACGCAGAAAGAAACATGTACTTAACGTTTCATGCTATCATTGAAATTCTTCTGTAGATTGACTTTTAAAGATTTTCTTTTAGGCTGATAACACCTAAAAATAGGTCAGATGTTATAGTAAATCACACCTGTATGGGTTTATATCCATCCAGACACTGAGGCTTCAGTCTGAAGCGTAGGTTTTGTGGAAGCTTTGTACAATGAAGAGGAGGCCATGCAGTTTTATTGCCACTACCCAGTGAAGCGTGGCTCCATCAGAGCCTTTTATCGGGAGTTTACAAGTGCAGCGTTACAAATGAGTTTGCTGGCAGGGAGCTGACCTCTCACTGTGGAAAGCAGAAACTAGTTTTACAATTCAAAACATCGATGTATGGCCCTCTGGGATTTCCACCCGCAAAAAGACTGTCTGAAAAGGACTTGAAACACATAACAGAGGTACATGCAGGACGGTGAGCCCTGCCTGGAGAGCGAAGCACAGTGAATGCTCACTTCATCAGAGCAACCAGACCTCTGTGTCATGCTCCGAAGTTTTACCCTAATAAGCTGTACTTTTTAGCATGCACTTGCTAATTGCTTAAAAGTCAGTACAGAGAGCTTGCCATCTGGGGATGGCATAGCTGCATCCATGCTACGGTCTGCTTGTGCTGATAAGCCTTGCTCAAAATCAGGACTGAATAGCTCAGCATTACATTGTGGGGCTGTGGCTGTGGTGATCCAGACCTGTGCTGGCTCTGGCACCTCTGCTTCAGCTGCCCTGGCCCTCCTTGCTCCCATCAGTGCAGATGTGCCCTAAATCACCTCTTGTGTTAGTGAGATGGTGCCAAGTCATGTGCAGGGCTGGGGGGGTAGAGTGAGTAATTAATTTTTCAGTTCACTGGGAAAGTGCGTGAGATGAATGGAGCATTCCAATTTGGATGGGAACTTTGAGAAGGGGGATTTATTGTGTTCAAAATGGAAGAACATGCTGAAATGAGCAGTAGCTGTAAGAAGGAAGTGTGAAAATGTCAAAATGAAGTGTGTTGGCTCTTAAAATGACTGTCAGGTTTTAAGGAATATAAGGAGACATGTTGAATTTAAAGATTCTGGGGATGTTACTAAATTTATGGTTTTGGTGCAGAAAATATGGGGGTGAAAAACATCATCCAGCTCTGATGTGGAATTGCAAGAAGAAAGGAAGATATAGGCATTACAGGGGAAACTGGAACAAGTAATGTCTTTCTGGTACATGATAAAATATAGGAGGAAAAATAATTTAGACCAGGCAGCCTGAGCAAAAATGGTAGTGTCAGGTGTGGACTAACTGTTAATAGCAATAATGCAGACCAAGGGGAACAGTTAACCTAATTTTTCTTTTCACCCTCTTTATACTGATGCAAAGGATTACGATTAACAGAAAATTGAGAATCAGGTCCTTCAAGGGTGGTAGAGCCAATACACAACCACATCTGTTTACAGGGCACATGAATAAAGTACAAGAAATTGGGGGGGCAAACCCTTTATCCAAAAAAGGTCTTCTCATACCCACACAGAACAGATAGGCATCCATGTTTCAAAGTTTTGTCAAAAATGATTAAAATGAACAAAAACTTTGACCAGAAATTAGCCTGTGGCTCTCAAGGAAAGCTGATGGAGTAGTCCAGTACTCTGGACCCATTTGCTACTATACCTAGTTCTGTTAAACTGCTGTCACTGGCAAGCAGCAACCTTGACATAGTAATTCCTGTCCACTTAGAGCCAGCCTGTTGAGGAAGTTTTGCTGTGCCCACAAAATGTGTGGCTTTTTGGGCTCCAGTGCAACAGCAGGCACTGATGGCTAGTGTCAAAATTCAATCTCTGCTGTTGCTGTTTCTCACTAATAAAAAGCATGCAAGTGCAAGTCTGGAGAGAATACAATAGTGTTATGTGATGATAATTACTTTTCAATAGAACGTTGCTTCATTCTAACACTGAGGGTTAGTTTTTAACTATTCTACTCCCACCCCACTCCTTGTATAGCTTCTAAAGGCAGTACAGGAGTCATGAAGGAACAGAAAGAAAATGGTTTGGTAGGGTGACTTTAGATGGGAAGGAATATAAGACCTGTTTTAAAGTTTGTACTTACTTTTAAAGCCTTCCAGATGTATTTTTTTAATGATCAGAGAGCTCTGTGCACAATGTATTTGTGTGTTTCTACATTTCTGAGCTGAACAGTACGTGTGAAGCAAACCTAAGTGTGGCACAGCACTGACTGAATACCAATGTCTGTATAATTCTCCTTGTGCAGGAGGTGGAGATTTTTCATTTCATACTTCGATAGAGACTTGCTGCTGCAAATTTCTGAATACAGATAACCTTATCCTGCCTTCAGTGTTCGTTAGCACAGAAATTTTAGATAGATCATTCCCAGACTGGGCTGTGTAAGGTGCAAAGTATTTCTAGCCTTTGCATTCATAATGGGAGCAGCTGTGAATACAACCAACATGCTTGTTTAAATCAGATTTCACATTACTGTTTGTAGAGAGACAACAGCCCAGAGAGCCTCTGTGGAGCTCTGCCTTCATGAAGGAACTTTGGGATTTGAGCAAGGAATATGGATTTACTAATTGTATCACCTAGATCCTCATTGGCATCACTTTGAGATTTACAGACTCTAATCTTGCAAAAAGCAAGAGAAGCTTTTATTCACTATCCATTTTAGACCATAGCATGTGCTGTAAGGATGGCCAACAACAATAATCTGCTCCTTCCCCAACTTTGTGTTGCTTTACATAATTATAGTTGCATTGAAGTGCATGCTTCTGCCCAATCCTGGCACTTCTTATGATTAGGTGTCATTTGGCAGATTTTTCTATTTCTTGTAGCAACTATCTATTGTGTACCTTTTGGTATTGACAGCTGAGCTGTTTCTGGACAGAGGCTTCTGTCTGCTTTTTGGAAAAGGTCACAGATATTTTGCTGTTTGGTGCTTTGCAGGATAGAAGGTCAGGTCAGAAGCAGTCTGGTCTTCTAGATGATATTAGTTCAAAAGAAGTGGGTTTTTTTTGCATAATGAAAATGTTTGGGTTTTGTTTTGGTTTTAAACTGCTATATATGAGCAGTCCTAATACTTCATCATTCAAGGTGAGTGCCCCTCACTCAGACTGAGTCCTCCCAGAATCTCAGACTGTCCTTTGCCACTGCTTGACATCAAGGTGTCTCTTAATTTATTTCTGTCTTTCTCTGACTTGAGCACCAACAGGTGCTGCTACAGTCCAGCTTCACAATAAATAGCTCTCTTCTGGGGCAGTGACAGCTTCCAAAACCATGGTATTTTAGCCAGCTTTTTTTGTAGGCCTTCTTTAGCTGCCTCCTCTAGCAGTGGTCGCTGCTGTATTCTAGTTCTGAATTAATTAGTTTGCCATGCTGGTTTGACTTATTTGATCTATCTCTCCTCTGAAATACCAGTGTGTTTCTCTCCTAACAATCCAGCTCTGCAGTGGTCGCTTAACCTCATGCCAATCAAGACTTCTATTCAGATACTCTGGTTAATGATAAACAGGGAATGGAGGAGTGAGAAGTAGTTGGTTCATACTATATGATGTGTGTTTAGCCCTTCTTGGACTAATTCTGCCTGGCATGCCAGGGAGACCATTCACTGAGGTGTGGAGAGCCAGGCTCTGCATCCTTTTGCATGGGCCAGCCTTAGAAGCCCTGCAGGAGGGAACCATGGAGGACATACAATACCTTCCAGTGGGAACCAGCAAAAAGATTATGCCCTAGTGAATAGCTGGGTCTGACAGGAGTGCAATGTTTTGCTCTTGTGGTTTGTTTCTGAGGTTTTTTTAACTGCTTTTGAGAACTGCTACTATTTACACTTACCAACTTGTACAAATGTATCTTATAGAATCATAGAATCACAGAATAGTTAGGGTTGGAAAGGACCTTAAGATCACCTAATTTCACCCCCCCCGCCAGGTGCAGAAACACCTCACACTAAACCATCTCACCCAAGGCTATGTCTAACCTGGCTTTGAACATCGCCAGCGATGGAGCATTTACAGCTTCCCTGGGCAGCCCATTCCAGTGCCTCACCACCCTTACAGTAAAGAATTTCTTCCTCAGATCCAATCTAAA
>JASSUY010051233.1:0-45803 GCA_032466535.1 Forpus xanthops | reverse complement strand
GGGAGTTGCATTCTTTTGATTCTCCTCCCCATCCCCTCGGACTGAGGAAGAAAGAGGGGGGAGTGAGTGAGAGAGCGGCTGCATGGGTTTGACAGCCTCAAACTACGACATCTACTCAGTAGCTTAAAGTGAAAAACATTACCCTCAAGATCATTCACCTCTGACCATATGGATATTTCTATTCCTTTGTCTTCTATGTTCCTGATTTTGCTAGCTAGCGTTTTCAGTAGAACTTCATATTTATGTGCCTTTTGAAAAAAAAATAAAAAAGAACTAAATTGGTCCGCCAGCTGAACACTGAGAAGCTTTGTTGCTAATGGCATAATAACAGTCTTCTGCTTTCTTTCATTTTTCCTCCTGCATTCCTTTGCTTCTTCTCTGTGAGTGCTGTAGCTTCACGTCTGTATGCTTACTGGAATGATTACACAGCAGCAGTGCTTTCCCAGTCTTGACATAGATATGTTTTTTATTAGTGAGTGCTGTGTTTGTTTTGCAATGATTATTATAATGAATAAATTAACCTGTTAATATGCCAGTTGACATTTGTTTACATTTCATACAGGGCTCTTATGAGACACCACCATCCGCAATTAAACTAAGGTCAAAGACACAGCTAGTGCATAATTGCTAACACAACAGCAATATGTAAGTCCAAGCCCTCAGAGAATCCTCTGAGGATGTAGGCTCTTGTTCCTAATTCAGTCTTTAGCCAACAATTGAGAACTGTAAGAATAGAAAATGAATTTCAGAGCAATTACCTTGGAGAAACTGTTATAATCAGGAGATTGGAGAATAGAAATGTCTCAGAAGTGTCAGTGAGTTTTGCTCTTTTCACAACTTGACTGAAATGTATTAAATAATCTCTGCATATTGAGAGATGAACAATTGGAATAAAACACTCTTAAAATACAGTCATGTTAGAAATGAGCACTCTTTAGAAACCCCATGACTTATGACAATTTTGGTGAAGCAACACAAATGTAATAGAGTTTTACTGTTAATTTGAAAATTATTTCTTTCTATTCAGTGCTGATTTAAGACTAAGAAATTTACATAAGTATAGTGACTACTACTAAGACATCATCACTAGAAGAACCAACATTTATCAGCAATTACTACTAGAATTTAATAATAGCCATGAGCCAACAATCCTGCTGTATGGTAACTTTCAAAAGAGTAGCTGTACAATACCTGAAAGCCTATTATTATTTTAAACTAATGTAAGTGTGCAGCAATTGATTTGAAAATAGTTTAAGAATATCGTATCACTGGAAGATTATTATTTATTAAAAGTTCTTTGAGCTTCTTTGTGTTTGAGTATACTGTGTAATTATGGTACTCTAGAACAAAAAAAAATTGTTCTAGTTGAACTATATTTCACAGGATTGGTTTTGAGTTAAATCTTAAATAGAGATTCCAACTGACCAAGAATAGACTTTGTCTCTGGTGCTTTAAATAAATTCTTCACTAGCCGTTGATCTAGCAATGATAATTCTTCACAATTATGAAAGGGAAATTTAGATCTATTGCACAAATTTTCTTTTCTATATAGTAGGATTTTTGTCTCATCTGGATAAGCAGTTTTCAAGGTATTAGTATTGCTGAAGTGCCTGAAAGGATACTTCAGAAAGCAGTCAGCCTTCTTGAAGACCTCACTTACAGTGGCTCAGATTTCTTGAAACTGCAGCTCAGTAGCTTCTAATCTCATACCCATTTATCATAGATTCACACAATGGTTTGGGTTGGAAGGAACCTTAAACACCATCTTATTCTAACTCCCCCAGTACCTCCCTGTATTCCTTATGAAAAAAGTCTTCACCCATAGGTTTACTTGAGACGTTCCTAATCCATTAGTCCTTCAAATGAGAAAAAATCCCTAGCCACATGAAATCTGTTTCATGTTATTTTATTAATGGACCCCAAAAATCATGAAGAGGCAAAACTGCATGTTTGATCCACCCACTAATCAGACTGTCCCATTTTAAACAGCTATTTAGTATCCAGCAAGATTAAAATAAATGTCCAGAATGCATAATAGGTGATGTTTAGCATACTATTCTGTACTGTAAGAGGAAAGACTCAGGTTACTGAAGCAAACAAGAATCTTAACTCCCATATCTTCTCTCATTGATATAACTCTCTATATATCAAATAAAAGACAACTACTTCACCTGCATCCTTCCCAAGGTCCCATCCAGCAAGACAGGTCTCAGTACATAGAATAAATATATGTCTATAGAACAAGTATGAAAGGAATTTCAAGAGGACACTTGTAATTCATCTTCCTGTCCAACACAAGACAGGACACTTTGTGAAGCCTGCAATTTTAATAGGTCGAGCCTGAAAACGAGTTCACCTTGTTTGTGGATCATAATGTGCTAAGAGACAACAATGGCATAGCACAAAGTCCTAAAGGTCAGTGTCATGACAATAGGAAAGCTGCCTAACTTCAGTCTTCATTTGCACAAAACTGTTTTGTAGAATCCTAGTAGGCATCTGATGTGCATTACTGTCATTATACAGACAACTCTCATTTTCTGGAAACCTCACTGAGTTATGAGTTGTCCTTAAATACTTAAGAAAAGTCTTGTTTGTTTCTGTTCACAATTACTTTACATATGCATCTTTCTGGTGGCAACAAGCTTTATGAAAAGGTTTAACTAAACCTTTTTGCTTTAGTTCAGATACATGCCCTGGGTGCAACTGATTCAGTCTATGCAAGACCTCCTTCCCAGCCATCTTGACATCATTTTGCCAATGGGTTCAAGTGATGAAACCAAGAAAATGTTCAAATCTTTGTTAAAGGCCACTGCATGTGCCTAAAACAGAAGTAAAATGTTTACACATATTAGCAACAACTATGTGTAACCACCATTGTAGAGCCTGACCAGTAAGCAGTGTGAATACTTAAGCAGTTCTAGAGATGTCAAGAAACTGACACTTCACCAATGAAAAAATAAAAATCTTTGCCTATGTGCTGTAGGGGAACTACAATTACAAGACAGATGGACAAATGTTTTGAGGACCTACATTTAAAATTTATGTGCCTAATATCGATGTTTGAGAGCTAACATCTTTTGTAGATTTACCCATTGGTCTTGAAGAGCAAAGCTAAATTCAACTATGAGATAAACAACAACTCTTGGAATAACAGAAGAGAAATGAATTTGCTAGATGTATTTGGCAGATAATCATTAATGTTCACAGATTTAGAGAGTACAAGTGCCTACTTTTTTACTGAGGAATATTAACCCTCTCAAAACCTATTTAAATAGACCAATGTAATAGTAAATTGCACTTCTCTTTCATGAAACATATCAAAGCCTTATTTAGAAAAACTGTTGAAGTAAATCTAAATTGTCTAACCTGAAAATGTGATACAGTTGGTAGCTTTCTTTCAATTTTATTCAGCCTTTTATTTTCCCCTGAATATATTCACTGAAGATAAATCATTAAATACGCAATCTCATGACTGTATGTAAAGACTTTTTCAATAATGACAGCATTTCTCCACTGAAATCAGTTGCTTTTGTGTTCTCAGATTGGTATTACTGGACTTTCCCATAAGTGGTTTCATCTTATTGATTAAATCATTAATACTGTTACCTAAATTTCAGTTGACATATTTATATTTTCATGAAACAATCACCTTTTTTACTTGGCCTTATATTAAAAATGGGAAAATACCTCATATAAATCTTTTAATGGCTACTAATACTGTTAAGCATGACTTTTTAATTTAAAACAAAGAAGCAAATTCTAAGGCTGACATATAACAGCAGTTAATAAAGGTCAGCCTCTGAGTATTAGTCATTTTTTTGTTACACAGTGTTTACCATGACTGACTAAAAAAGATATGTCTGAAATCTGTATACAGTTATTCAAAGTATCTTGGGAAAATTTATAGAAATCATTTGATCATCAGGATTTAGTAGACATCTGACTTGATCCAGAGCCATCTTACTATTCAGGATATACTGAAAAGAACACATTGACTTTTCCATGGACTTTAAAGGAAAATAATTGGGTTGTAGACCAATGTGCCACTTGAAAATGGAGTTTCAGAAGTGCTGAGTTCTTCAAAATAAGACTCAGATTTACAAATAAGTTTGACTTTTGTCATGATACTGTAAGAAAGGCATAATAATTAAAAGCCTTCACTGCTGTTTCTTTTAATGTTTTAGGTGGGTAGTAATAAGTTCACATTGACATTTATGTACATTCTCACCTTTTTAATTTACATATGTTTGAATTTAATTATTACTCAGTAGGGGAAAAGTTCTAACATTATTCCTGAAAGAATAAGAAAGTTTTACATAAACATATTGAATAGACAAGGGAATATGCCATAATTAATCACACAGTTTTACTTTCCTATGGCAATGTTTGTCCCTGTATGCTACTTATCTTTTAAGTACTCCAATTAACAGCAACAGCATTCAGAATATGGTACTTTGGTCAGAGTTTGAAAATGCAAAATAATTCATTGGATCTTTGATCTGTTTCTAAGCACTTGTTCTAAGTTTATTGTGCCCCTGAGGTTGAGCCATAGTGTAGAACAGCCAGCAATCATTCTCAAATCTGTTTCATCTTTCTAGGCTTATTTCATGAGTGAAAACCAGAACAGATGTTGGAGGTTTTTATGTTTCTCCCCATGATCCCCTAGACATTGTTTTCCCTTTGCTGACAAAACATTTAAAAATTATAAAGTGTATAGTTTTGGTTAACAGGGATTCTCATTAACCTTTTAATTCCCCCTCCCCTCCCCCCCCATGGAATATATGACACATATCCATTCACGTGGCCTATTTTGGCCTTCTCTCTTCACACATCTCCTTGTACAGATTTTGCTATGTCAGATAAGACAGCCCTGGGTAGCTGCCACTCATAAAATCTTTCTTCTGTTCAGACATACAAATACTATTTCACGAAACCATCTGTATCAGATAAAAATTTCCCTCCTCTCCCCATTTATAATTCCAGACTAAAGGATATCTGAAACATTACTTCTTCCTCCAGCTTCTAGAATCACAGAGTATCAATGAATATGTGAAGGAAAATTATCTGAGAGATTGAGTAGCATAATAATATATTTTCTTTCTTAAAACACAATAATTCACTGTTCGATCTATTCCCAGCATTTCTGTGGTTTTCTCTCTGTCCTTTTTCCCTTTGCATCTGTATTCCTTCATCAAATTCACTTCTTTCATGAGTGTCAGACAAAGTCAATGAAAGCCTAAAAAGCTCAACTCAACATTGCTGAAAATCAGCTTTACAGCTCACAATCTAAAAGTTTCAAGGTGCTTATTTTTATTATTTTTGAAGATACAAGGGGTTGCACTAACCTCAAACTTCATTCAAAATCAAGTTATTAATATAATTTTCTTTAAAACCCTTGCCTTCAGCATGATCACTGATACATCTATTGCATTATTAATTTTACATTTAATCAGTGATATTGATACTGTTTTCTTAACCCTGTCCATTACCTTTACCATTATAACTAAGTAAAAAGACATTATTGTATATCATCTTCAATAATCAGGAAAAATGTTTGCAGGAATAAATCCAAACTCAAAGTGAATATTTTGTTTGTCCCTGTAAACACACCTGAATGACCTGTCTGCTATTTTTGGATGTAGATATATACCCACAGAACTTTTCCTCTCATCCTCAGAGATACCATGCTCACTCTTCACCCTCTGTGTACTTGCCCTTAATCTCTTCCATAGGCATTTTTTTACATTTGGTGTTCCTCACTCAGTTCAGATAGCCTTTGCCGGCCCAGAAACACACCTCTGCCATTGACGTTCTCACACATGTAGCAGTTTCTTGTGCACAGCTGAGTAACATCTCAGATATATGATAGCCTTTTGAGATCTCCAAATGACAACACCCTAAACAAAATCCTGAATCAACATGATATCCTAAACACTCGAATATTCAAAGGATTTCCAAACTCTTACCAATTCTCAGTCCACTTAGATCTTTAGCCATAGAGGCAAAGTTGAAAAGAAAAAAAAAAAAATCAAACTTTCTTAGAACATTAATAGCCCAGTATTTAGTACCTAATAAATACTACATCTAAATCATAAAATGGGAAAATTGGTCTTAAAAAAAATGCTATATAAATTTAGTTAGGATATCATTGCACATGACATATTTAACAGTCCATTTCCCTCTTTTTCTGCATTTTTCTTAAACCATTTTTTTTCTCTTTTTGCTGCTTTACTATCCCAATGCATAACACTATGCATTCTGTAAATTAAAAAAGTTTTAAAGAAATAAATTTCATTTTACCCATTCACTGAAACTTAGAATGTGTCTTCAGCATGTCCTTAACTGCAACAAATATGCAGACCTATTCTCTTGAATATTTTTATTCCTAAAATGCCCCCTAATTGCAAATCAACTTTGTTGGAACCTAAGCCAACATAGAGATGCTAATGAGGTCTCAGTTTTTCCAGCCTTACCTCCCTCATACTTTACATGATTATGATATTAGGGAAAGCAAGTCCAACTCCACACTTGTGCAATGTCAGGAGCAGGTCCTCAGAACAAAGTCTTTCTGCAGAAAAAAGAATCTTAACATTCACTATGTGTGTCTGCCACAGCAGCTACAGTGGGATGTTGCAGTGATAGTACTGTTGCAAAGAATGGACAAGCAGAGAGTAGGGGAAAGGAAGTACATCTCCCTCATGATCCCACAAAATGCATTTTTTACTTACAAGTCTCTGATTCCTGAGCCTTTTTTTCAACAAGGTAGTGGAGAACAGTTTACAAGTTTTCTTAGCTGATAGATTATCAGAAACTCTTCTATATTTAGTATGCTTGGTTTGTTGTTTAGTGGAGGAAGAACAGGGACAAGTAAGTGGAGATGCTCCTCCAACTTCCCCTGCCAATTTAATAGTGCTAACTGATCCTGAGTTAAAAGAAGTGTAGAAGTCTTCAGTAATACCATGATCCTTGAGTAAAGCATAAATCACTTGCAGGGTTTCTTTATAACTTTTGATCAAATTAGAATTGTAACATCCTTTATCCTTCAGAGATTAACTGCTCATAACAGATAGCAGACAGCCATGAACAGTTTTTTATGAAAAGTAATTTCAATGCAAAGCTCACTCTTATCAATCCATTCCAGGTTTTTCCAGATTTTTCTTGGCTCCTTTGAATGTGCCTTTGTACACTGGAAAGTGGTAATACATGAATTGTTACATCTTTAAGTATGTGATCAGCATTGCATATATCAAGACAGGAACCAGAATATTCATGATCTATTGAAAATCATAACCTGAACATGATTTTTTATTTTCTCATCATCTCCACAGTAGTTCCCCTGAATTAACACAGAAACTGAAGAAGACAGACCAAATTATCTCTGTGAGACTTAATCCATATTTTCCAAGGTGGCATCTGCTTAGTAAGACTCCTTGTTGGATGTGGGATTTTGTTTAAATTCCAAATGTAAGGTTCCAATCCACTTTTAGAAAACAGAATGTACCACAGAAGTATCTAGTATGTATAAGGTTCACTTAAAGCTAGTAGATACCCACACATCTTTTTTTTATCTTATTTTCAGAAATGTCATGATATTTTTAAATGCTTTCCTTAAGCAATGTTTCACTATAGTATTTGAAGCAAAAGAAGAAACAAACTTCAGGATCTTTTTGGGGTTTTCTTTCTACTATTAATGCTAGTGCAAAATAGATGGGGGGATCAGACTATGCCTGTATTTATTCTACATACCACAGCAGTTTTACAGAAGGCTTGGTACAAAGCTGAAATTGATTTGAATGTCTTACAGCGTATGGTTAAAATTCATTAACGCTCTTGACAAAAATAGTTGTTGAAACTCTCTTCTTTATTAACAGTGTGTTCTTAGAGCCCTCTTCTTTTTTCAGGAGCCTAAGGAGGTATATGGGCAGGCTTTTTCTAAACATATATGCCTACATATGCATTAGCCAGTAGGCAGTTTTCAGGAAAAAAAATGCCATTAATACCCATTTATATTGTTAAAGACCACGTACACTGACTTGTTTTCGTAACTGTTTTAGTACATCAGACTGGCTTTGCAAATTGTTAAAACTCAAAAGCTTTCATATCCTGCCAAACCTGCACATAATCACCCCACTGGTGTGTTGTAAAATTCTCTCAAAATAAGAATCTTTAGTCTGAACAGAGTTTATTAACTACTGAGAAACGGTTATATTTTTAGGCTAGTAATACTGCAAAGTTCCTGTAACCTTCAAAACCCATTTTTCTTTCTGTACTCTGGCAGGGACTTGTTAACTCCTCACATGCCTGATCCATCAGCCTAACCCTCTGCCCGTTTGACCCCAGTATAGTTTGGAGCTTTACACACAAGGAGGTTGTCATGGGTTCAGCAGTAGCACTCATTTCTCTTCTTCTTGGTAGCGGGTACAGTACTGTGTTTTTGACTTTTGGCCAGGGAACAGTGCCGATAACGCCAATGGTATGGGTTGCTGCTTAGTAAAGTTTGATCTGACCAAGGACTTTCCGAGTCTCATGCACTACCAGGGAGGAGGGGAAGCTGGGAGGAAGCAGAGACAGGACACCTGATCCAAACTGACCAAAGACTTATTCCATACCACAGTACGTCATGGCCAGGATGTACAAAACTGAGGGCAGGGAGCCAGAAGAGGGGGGTTCACTGATGGATTGGGTTTGGTATTGGGTGGTGAGCAGTAGCATTCTCTTCCCTTGTATTTCATAGAATCATAGAATAGGGCTGAAAAGGACATTAAGATCATCTAGTTCCAATCCCCCTGCTCTGGGCAGGGACATCTCCTACTAAACCATGCCACCTAAGGCTATGTCCAGCCTAGCCTTGAACACCACCATCAATGGAGCATTCACAATTTTCCTGGGCAACCCATTCCAGTCCCTCACCACCCGTACAGTAAAGAATTTCTTCCTCATATCCAATCTTAACTTCCGGTGTAAGTTTAAACCCGTTACCCCTTGTCTTCTCACTACAGTCCCTAATGAAGAGTCCCTCCCTAGCATTCCTATAGGCCCCCTTCAGATATTGGATGGCTGCTATGAGGTCTCCACACATCCTTCTTCTTATTATTATTGGTGGTAGCAGTAGTGGTTTGTGTTATACCTCAGTTACTGGGCTGTTCTTATATCAACCTGTAGGAGTTGCATTCTTTCGATTCTCTTCCCCATCCCCCCAGGAGCTGGGTGGAAGAAAGAAGGGGGAGTGAGTGAGCGAACTGCGTGAACAACAGTTCTTTTTAGCTCCCAACGTGGGGCTCAAAGGGTTGAGATAACAACAGGATTAATAGCCACTCATCACAATTCTGATTTATTGGCTCTCGAAGTTGTTGTTCTTGATTCTCTTGAGTTCACAGTTTCAGCCTCTTGTACCTTGCTTACCACTGCTATTTGCTGTCTTAGTGTTTATCAGATGGGGGGCTTGGGTTAAGGTTCTTGTTTCATTGCTCTTTATGGTAATGACTTATAATACGAGCAGACTCCGAAAGCAGGGGCAGGTGGATGTGGCCATGGACTTGTTCTTGACTATCTGGATGCTTTTCACCATCCTTGCCCTTGTCCTCGCCTCTGTCCTTATGAGGCTGTGGGGAACCTAGGCGGAGCGGCCCTGGGAGGGGCCGCCTCCCAAACTGGCCTGGGAATATGGCTCCAGGGACCAGGAGGCCAAGAAGGAATCAGTGGAGGAGCCGAGATAGTAAGCCTAGCCTAGCCCAGCTCCGCAGGGCCAAGAGCATTCCCTGGCAACCTCTCGCCAAACCTCACTAGCCCAAGCCCCAGGAGAATGCAGGAGACCACGCAGCACTTCCCAGCAAGGCAAAAGGAGGAAGGTCTGGACTCAGACAAAGCGCAGCTGGTGGTGAGAGAGCCGGCAAGCACAGCAGCTACAGCAGCCCCGGTAACAAGTACAGCAGCCTCATTTGAGAGTTCTGGAAGGGTTTGAATGGCCTTTGGGTACCCTTGAGACCTGCCTGCTGATTGTGATGGGGATCACCATGTTGGCATGTATACAGAGTGTGTTCTACCCACAACCACTTCATCTGGCCCTGAGAGTTAAGCAGAGTGAGGTGTGCGTCTTACCTAGGGTCAGACTACGATCTAGGATGACCAAGAGATTTTCCCCAAGGCTGGACAATCATGCGTGGCAGGGTGTGTGCAACAGTATGGGCAAGTATTAGTCTACTGGGTCCCTCCAGTGTTTTGGAAGTGTTGGAGACGGAAGGCAGCTGTATGGAGTCCCCAAAGACAAGCTGCAGAAACTGCTGGAGGGGGTGTGTGAATTATTTTGAGCCAGGTAGGCCCATGACACTTCAGGCCATCAGGGCAGAGATGCAGCATACAGATAGACTTGTGATCGAGGGGTGGACTTAGCAATGGACACTATTGCCCAGGTTATTCATGAGTGTGAACACTGCACACAGCCTCCCCTTCTCTGAGAGGCTGTTACAAAAGATGGAGCCTGATATCATGGACTGAATATACTCAGCAGCCTTATAAGGATTGGTCCATGCACTAAGGGATGATCTCTCTCCCTCTCTGCATGTGAATCTAAGCATGACATGAATGATATGGTAGTAGATACTGTCCTGGATTCAGCAGCTGCAGTCATTTTTCTCCTTCTTATGAACTGGTGCAACACTGTGGTTTTGACTTTCGGCCTGGGAACAGCGCTGATAACAGCAATGGCTTTGGTTACTACTTAGTAATATTTGGTCTGATCAAGGACTTTCTGAGTCTCACGCTCTGCCAGGGAGGAAGGGAAACTGGGAGGAAGCAGAGAGAGGGCACCTGACCCAATCTAGCCAAAGAGGTATTCCATACCACAGCATGTCATGGCCAGGATGTAAAAAACTGAGGGCAGGGACCCAGAAGAGGGGGGTTCACTGCTGAATCGGGCTTGGTATCGGGTGGCAAGTGGTTGTATTCTCTTCCCTTGTATATCCTTTGTCATTATTATTACTGGTGGTAGCAGTAGTGGTTTGTGTTATACCTTAGTTACTGGACTGTTCTTATCTGAACCAGTGGGAGTTCCATTCTTTCGATTCTCCTCCCCATCCCCCAGGGAGCAGGGGGAAAGAAAGAGGAGGAGTGAGTGAATGAATGGCGTGAGTGGCTTAAACCACAACAGAGGTCTAATGCTCTCTTCAATAGTTAAACCTCTCCTGCATAGGTAAAAAGGCTGCCTCCTTGCTCAGTTCCCTGGGACTGACATGCATTGTATAGCACAGACAAACTCAGTGACACTTTTCCCACTGCTTTCTGCTTTTCTTTCCTTCTCCCCCTCCCCCAGCCCAGAGACTACAGCTGCAATAAACATGACAGGGGAAGCACTGCCCTGGTCAGACAACAGTGTAACTGCTGGTACACCTGCCTCCTTATATCATATAGTGGTGTAAGCCTGCGAACAGAGCCAAGACTGTATACTGTGCACAAATTTGGACTTATCTACCCAGCTGCTTTCACAGAATCACAGCATCTCTGGAGATCATCGTCGGACTGTAACCTTTTCAGGAGCTCCAGAGACATTCATGTAGGTTTGCTCTGGCAGTTTTGCATAATATAGTAATCAACTACTTAGCCAACAAATCAGCATAACTCCATTTTACCAAATATACTTACATATTTGGAATCTGAGTGAGTATTCCAGAACAGGAGGTGGAGATTTGAGTATATATGAGCCTATTCATAATCACAATGAAATCTTCCCATTTTTCTGTCTGACAAAGTAACTGACAAGAGCCCAACTTCAGTCAGTCAAAACACTGCTTTTTTATCTTGTTTCTACTGGCAGCAGTTGCTTGTCAGGATAAAATAAATTCATGATCTGTAACTCTTCCTGCTGTTAACATTTCAACAGCAGTATGACTTTTCCACTTTGGTTGCTTTCTTACTGAGCTTTAGTCTTGTAACTTGGTTGGGTTCAAGATTTGCTTGGAATTGTGATTGAGGTTTCATTGATTGAGTACCTGAATTTAAATAGAGTAGAGTAACTCTGAATAACGTAACAGCTTTACCTCACTCATGCAAGAATTGCTTAAAAATGCAGTTTCTTTGCAGCCAGAGTAAGAATTTCTATCAGTAAATACTGTGCACACATTCAATTAAAAGATAACCTTTTCATCAAAGAACTCTAAAACCTCCAAAAAGCATAAATATGAATAGCATGGTGAGCCAATGACTGTTAGAGAATGGCTATTTTTTCATTTGATTTATAAAATCCTTAACATTTTTAGGGATTTCAGGAGATAATGCTTGAGCCCCCATTTTTCCCCTGCAAAACTATCCTTGTTTCAGAAATGGGTTCTCTAGTTACACATGAAGATAATACGGTAGCTGAATATTCAAAGATGTTCCAGGCATACGCTGTCAGTAAAATTACGAAAAGCTTTAAGAATCCACACCCAAAATTCTCATGTATCTCCTTGCAGCTGCAAAGGAGTCCTCCAAAGGACCCTCCCGATTCTTTAAGGTAGAAAGATGAAGGGCCTGTTTGCAGGTTAGTATTGAGTAGATGAGAGGAGATGAGACAGTTGTGGGGATATGCTCCCCTCCACCATAGTTGTGGGCCCCTCCATCACACTCAGCTGTTAAGGAGACACCAAGGAGGCCAGATGCATTCCCAGATCAACTGCAAAAGGGGATTGCCCTAATCACAATCACCACAGACCATCATATCTTTCCTGCATTGCTTCAGGAGCTGGTTTCACAGCAATCAAGGGAAATTAGCAGCACTCAAACAGTGTTCAGGTTCAGACTGCTTCAGACTGTTAGCGGCAGCAGCAGCAACTAATAGGTGGGATTAAGGCATGGGATGCTTAAGTTCTCACAGTGCTTTCTATGGTCTGACTTAAAAGATTCTTTCCTGGGAATAACTGGTCTAGAAATCTTCAGGGCACCATAAGAAGATTTACAAGTATTTTATGCAGGTGAAAATGCCACAATCTCGATGAATCAGGCTGGGAGGCAAATGGTAGTGAGAATGCACAGCACTCCAGGTTTTCCTTAGTCACATGCACTACACTGAGCAACGCTAAAAATGCTTTATGGCCTTTTTAGTTTCTCCCTGCCTTACAAATTTTTGCCCATTTACAATGGAAATATTGAGCATTCAGAAGCTGCCAAACAACAAAATTTAAAGTATTTGGAATTACTATTAAGGGAACTAAAGTGTAGAACTGTGACTAGTATGAATCATTATGTTTCACTAACAAATACAGGCATCATAAAGGTATCAAAATACTGCCTCTGCTTCACTAAATCCAGATGCTTCACATTTTTCTCCGTGTCTGGCATTATCATTTTGCATATGAGTGCAGTTGGAGAATGTCTGCAGTACAGATTTTTTCTTTTACATTGTATCATTTTTTAACTTTTTTTTAACCATACTTGTCCATCTGCATTCTGATTTTATGAATTATTATGCATTCTGATGGTTAGTGAATTATTTTTCCAGAAAAAACAGAGAAAAATAATTATTTTAAAAAATCTCTAAAAGCATCGTGTTTTAAGAAATTGTTCCATAAATAAAGGATTTGGTTCTGCAAACTAAATGTGGGTTGGAGCACACAAAGCAAATGAAGGACAGCCGTTACTTCTATCACAAGATATGCAACAATAGCATCCCCAGGAATGCTATTCCATCCATATGAAGATAGGTTTCTGAGAAAATGAGATTATTTTCTGCTGGAAATCTTGCATTTCTTTAACTGTCTGTATGACTGAAGGTGTTTACAAGACTGGCTTGACATATAAACTTAATTCCTTAGTTCACCTCATCTTTTGTCTACAAGACTAAACTAACATAACTAAGAAGAAATTAAAAGTAAAATCTTGGTGTAACTAACAGGCAAAACCCTATGATGGGATAAGTGTTTCACATGACCTTGCCAGAGATTTTAGGCATTGAGCTTTCGCAGGGAGGGTTAACAGCCTTTATTTTGCTAAACAGCTAATTCCTAACAAATAATCTGACAAACTAATCTACATATCAGATATGCAGAAATAAATCAATTTTTTGCATATGTTATGAACAAAATACAAACCTGCAAATATGAATGTAAAATGAGTAAAAAATGTAGACAAACCTGCAAGCTCCCGGAAAATATTAGTGAAAACTGGTGTACCTTCTGATAAAAACAAGGTTATTGAGCCTGACATTTAATATAGAAGGCAAACAAAGGTACTCAAAGACAATGAAGGAGTGAGAAGAGCATGTATGGCCTAGGAGCACACTGGCTTTTGGAATGTTTTTAACTGCATAGAAGGTGAAACTAGAGACATGTAGACCAAGCTATTGCAAAATGAGCTTATAGTACAAACAAAATTTCAAGTCTGATCAATGTCTTTTAATCATGAGAGCTATTTATTGAAGAGCTAGTGTGGGAGGACTCAGATAAAGCTGCTACTGCCTTCATAGATGAGTTAGAATTGATTTGCACTGTTCCACAGGAAAAAAAAAATAGTAATAGCAGCTGCAAAAGTTTTCAAAAATTCTTTGACAATTAAAAGACAACTCACCTCCTTTTGACTGCTGCTCAAACCTTAGTCCCACCTGTTGTTCAAAGGAAATAGAAAGAAACTACATCTCAATTGTATCTGGAATCATGCATGTATGTATCATCCAATTAAGATAGGGGAAATTTATCTTAATTCCTAGGTATTACTCTTAATGACAAAATTATCACTGCTTAACAGCAAGTAGATGCATCTTAAAACATTTTATGTTTCCCTCTGTTCAAATATTTTACGTCCAGCATTACTAAGACAACTGAGACATAAAGCAAAACTCTCTCCCTTTCATTTAATTCCAGACATGAGTAAGTATAAAAGATGTAAGATGCTCTCAGAAAATAAAGTCTCAAGAATATGAATTTACACAGACATTTAAAATTAAGACATTGGTTTTTACTACCATGCAGTAGTATAGGCTCTGAAGTTTCAGTGCCCCAGAAAGTCCCATATACTTCTCACATTCAGCCACCATTTGGGAACATTTCCTGGTTAAAATTAAGACTTCATAGGGACTCTTACTGTCAAAACAGGAGTGCTCTGGGACAACAGACTGACCTTGAGTTACTTAATTCATACATCTTGTTTCCTACTGGCTGTTCAGATGAAGTCACCAGACATAACTTTTTACAGTGCCTTTGCAGAACAACTTTGTTCAGATTTATTTTGTTAAAAAGTTAATGTGAAGGTTTTCTCCTGCCATTCCATGCTGTGCTAGAATTTACATAGTGAGCCTAACAGTTCGACATTATGTTTTGATTATTTTTGTTTAATATGTCATGCAAGTGCCAGTGGGATGAGATTTAGTGCTACAAACTCAGAAGCACAAAGGAGTCACAAAGTTCAAACATACTTTCTTGTCTTTATCTTTTGTCTATTTAGGTAATATTCCAGTTATACTAAAATTAGGCAGTGTAGTAATACTTGTAGGACACTCGTCAAATATTTGCTCTGCTTTCCAGACATAAATTTCCTTGCATCTTTCAGCACATTGTAAAAAGATAAATAATTTTTTTTTGTAGTCCAGTTTGGAAACTTCTAGAGATCACCAAAGCATAGCAGACATTAGGAAAACAAATTTAAATTACATATAGTATACATTAATCCTTTGAATCCTGGGTTTCAATATAAGTAATGGTATCACGCCACAGGTTGTTTGCACAATAATCTAACAGCACCCCCCAAAAAATCAAAGCAAAAGGGAATCCCAACCGAAAGGCAGAATTATGTGATGATTTCCATACACTTTAAAGTTCTCATCTTTTTGCCATACTGGTAGTAAGTGACTCATGTTTTGGAAGCACACACATTATACAACTGTCCCACAGAAAATAAGTTAGAATATGCACATGAAAAGATCAAAACTGAGCCTTCAGACCTTTCACAGAATATTTTTTCTTGAAACTGAAGTGCTTTTAAAGTTCAGAGTTTCATGAAAGGCAATCTTTGGCTAAAATCAATGTACCAGCAAGATAAAAGGTGCAACAATATGACTGCAGTGATCAAAGCTTTTCAAAAGAATGATCCACTCTTTTCAAACCACATCCCGGGCATCAAGTTCTTTAAATGCAATATAGCATGCACCAAAGGTAGAAATGATGAAACTCTGTAAATCCACAAGAAATATAGCAGTTATATTTTATTACATTGGGTGTTTTACAAGTGAAAATGATTTGACAAAAAAAAAGTCTATTTTATATGCACTGTAAAAAGCCAGGGATGATGAGCACAGTGAATGGTGAAAAATAGCTTAAGAAAATAGGTCTATTGCATTCTCCTGTGCATAAACTCCACAGTCTTGTGTTGTAGTAGAAAAAAAAAAAACAACAAAGGAAGTAGGTTGATATGCTCTCTTGTGAGAAAGAAACAGGTTTTGCCCCTTCCTCAAATAGCAAAACCACAAAGTTGACATGCAACTGCAGGAAAAGTAGGATAGTGGAAAACCTTATTTAAACTCATGCCATAAACAGTAAAAAAGAGAACAGGGAGTGATAAGTTAAGTACTGCATTTTTTCTTTTTATATTTTTACTACCTTCATGTTTGCTTCACAGCTCAATATCAACTTAAGTTTCATTACCTGCTAAGTTCTTCTGTGAGCTGCATGGAATGATGTAGTGGTATCAATCCCTTTCTCTGCAGACAGGTATCTGTATGTAAGAAAGAACTAGCATTCATTTTCCCTCTTGTTCTTAGACTCAGTAATGAGGAGAAAAAAAAAAATGACACAAGTTTAAAAAACTGATTCCAGTCTCCAAGCAAAAATACAGAGCCATATTTACATTGAAATGTTGGAAGATGATGTAACTTTAATTAAGAGTTCTGCTGGTTTAGAGAGTAAAATTATTTTTACATCGAGATATCCATTTTTCAGTCTAGAGTTGAACAGGTCCACACTCACATGCCACAATTGGTCAGAATGGAGGAGAGGGGTAAGGAATGTCCCAGCTTTCTCCCACTTGCTGACTGAATGGGCAGGGTGGGTATGTTCTTCAGGACCTATCCAGGGATTACTAAACCAAAAGATTTTCATGGCTGAAAAGGGATGAGGGAGAGGAAAGCGTTATGATCTTTTCACCACAGAACAAGTTTGATAGCTATCAACTTGGTGAAGGCATGAGACAACCAAAATCAAAACAAGATTAGCTAAACATCAAGGTGGCTGTAGAAAAGAGACTTCAAAAAACAGAATAGAGCATCTCATTAATGGTCAAAGCAAAAAGGAGCCAAACTGCAAACAAATATTGCAGAACAACTGGGTCTGAAAAATAACTTGAGTTTGACAAAAGCTTCCAACCAGTCCAGCAGGGCCAGGAATTGCAGGTGATACAATTCAGAAACCAGTCCTCAGCATAAGGAAGCATTCTGGGCTGCAGTAAAAGGCCAATTTTTAAGGATTTCCATAGCTATTATTTGATCCCACTGATAGATTAACAGCTTGCAATGTCATTAATATATATATTTAAATACTGTGAATACTGTATCGTGGTTAAAGAAATTGTACAACTTCCCCTCAGCATGTCACTTTAATATTAACCTCTGTTAAAGGTTCAAGGTTTAGACGAAAGTGCTGATTCACTTAAAGAGTGCTAACATTACATCAAACATTCCTGGATTTGCTTACTGCTTCTCCATGTGCATTAGTAAAGGACAAGAACATGATGAATATATGAATAGCTCCTCAGAGCCTTTTAAAAGCTCATAGTAAACCCTTTCCAAAGATTTTTAAAACTTTAATTATAAGAAATAGCATAATCTTATGCTGAATTCTCAGAAGTCAGATATTACACATATGCACCCCTCAATGAAAAAAACACCTAGCAGTGATTACAGAGTTCAGTCAGAATCATAGACTGGTTTTGATTGCAATAGACTTTAAACATCATTTACTTCCAACCACCCTGGCATGACAAGGGATACTTTCCACCAGGCCAAGTTACTTAAAGACCCGTCCAACCTGAACTCAAGATTTCCAGGGACGAGGCTGCCACAACTTCTTGGGGCAACCTGTGCCGGTGCCTCACCACTCTCACAGTAAAGAGTTTCTTCGTAAAATCTAAACTAAATCTACCCTCTTTCAGTTTAAAGCCATACCCCCTTGTCCTATCTCTACATGCCCTCATAAAAAGTCCTTCATTTTATCATTTTCCCAATTTTAGATGGGACAGCTAGAAATCTTTAAGAGATTTGTTCACAGAGCATTGTTTGCAATCAATAAACTTCACAAACAGAACTTTGCTCCTTTCAGTTTATTAAGATGTAGCAATTGATTAAAATTATTAGTTCTCATTCATTAAACAGGGCAAGTTTAGGTTGGATCTGAGGAAGAAATTCTTTACTGTAAGGGTAGTGAGGTGCTGGAATATATTGCCAAGGGAAGCTACGAATGCTCCATCGCTGATGATGTTCAAGGCCAGGCTGGACATAGCCTTGGGTAGCATGGTTTAGTGTGAGGTGTCCCTGCCCCTGGTGGAGCGGTTGGAACTAGATGATATTGATGTTCTTTAAAACCCTAACTATTCTATGATTCTGTGATTCTGTGCTTTCCGTTTGTATCTTGCATGCTCCTGAAAATATGAAGAAAAATAGAAGAGATTGGTATTTACAGATTTGTTGAAGCAATCAGTGAGTGAATCAATTGAATTTGTATCTCTGAAACCTCCTATGAAGATAAAGTCGTACACATGACATTACTTGTAGAACAAGTGGTTAGATTATTTTAGACAACTGATCTGCAAGCAATGCACAACTCAGCATCAGTTCACTCCTCTCTCTGAGGGCATTTGATCTAGCATCTCATATCTCCTCAATAACATTCTTCCAGCTTCCTTCAACTTCTCTTGCTGAAGCTTCAGCATATGGCAAAGAATTATTCAATGAGCCAAATGAAGTGAGGATGCCTGTATGTATTAGAAGTTACAACATGTTCTCGCTAGAATCTTGTCAGTCTGGATGTGAAGAGAAAGTAAAAGGACACCCCCTCACTTCTGCAATAAAGTAGTTATCAGGACATATCAGATCAAGAAAGTGGACCTGTGGGATAAGATAATAGATAGGTAATAGGTTGACTTAACAGGCCTAGCCATCGTTACCTGCTCAGGCTCACTCGAGCTTATTACTTCCAGAGCATGAAGCTGGAGAGAACACCAGCTGTGCAGTAGTACTCCCTGATGTAAGAACTCACTCTTTTATTAGGGAAGAAAGACACAGAAGAAATGGAAGTTTCCTTTGCCATCCCTGTTAATTTTTGCCTGCTTAGATTCCAGGGAGTGCACTGTGGTTCACTCCAGTTTATATCCTGAAGATTTCAGTACACATTAATAAAAAAAAAACAATCTAAAGGACAAGAAAGGCAAGTAAACTACTAATAAAATATCTCAGAAATAAAAAATTATGAGTAATGAAGGACAAAAAGCTCACAAAAGCCCACAAAATCCAAGCATCTTTAGAATTGAGGAGATTTATACAAAACTGATACTGCCCCAAGATTATTTTTTTTCAGTATCATTAATAAGATGAAAAATTTAAATACAATGGTTTGGCCCAGAGAGGTGTAAATCTATATTTTTTATTATTTTTTTTAGACCTGAAAAGACATCTTTTTAAAGCACATTCTCTGAGGACAGATTTTTGTTACAACCATTCTTTCTTTCTCCTCGGGGTGAGCTACTTTATTTTTATTTTCTTTCTTTCACATCACCTATGAAGAGGCCTAATTTATTCCTCCTAGAGAGATTTTCACTGTTCCCCCTGTGAGATTATCAGAAAGCCCATATTCCTGCCCCATTAAATTTGTATGTGGATTTATTCTTCAGAAACACTTATCATATATTTCTCTCACCCCTAAACTAAAGAATGCCAATCTATTCTGAGCAGACAAGTGTTTATTCTATTTTACTGCATTTTTTTTACCTGGAGGTTTTGTTTCCTTTCATCATATCTCAAAGAAATGCATCTGTTACTGTCCGTTGCTAGCAGCCCTTACTTAATGAATTTACTTCTATGCTAAGAAATGTCAAGGACTTCTATGGTTTCAATTATATTTTATATTAATATTGATGTTTTTCAGATCTGAAAGGCATGAAGTTCTTTAAAGTAATTAATCTATGGAGGATACCTTTCCAGCAGGACTTGACTATGATGCGTTATTAATTTCTAATCCCAGCCAAAAATGCGAACTAAAACCACCTTTAGGTGATTTTTTTTTTTTATGTAAATTACTAGCATAGGTTATATGGAATAAGAATCTTTGCATTTTTGAAGTTTTGTATGTTCAAGAAATCAATCTCAAGATTTCTTTCTGCGTTATTTTATTGTGTCTTTTTATCTTACCGTTTTTTTATGCTTGCCATGCACATAGTGTTCCTAACAAACTCAGTGTTAGGGACCTAGGTCTTGGAAAACTGAGTACTGGGGTTTGAAAGTTTTTTTCCTCCTACTTCATTAAGTTGCTTCTGATTTTCATTCTTAAAATTTATAGGTTTTGTTATTAAAACTATCCATCAAAATTCAAATCTTACCAGAACACTTCTTTTTCCCTCACAAACCATTAAAGAAAGAAAGTTAACTGAGGACTGTTTCAAATGAAGAATTTTTTTTTTTTTTTTAAAAAAAAAGATCTTCAGTTTTGGCTTCTGATAATATTTCTCAACAAAATCTGGTCCAACATATATCTTTTAAACATTTCATAAGGGTATCAGTGGGGAAAACAGCTACCTGTAGAAGTTTCCAGGGAATATATAATCAACACATTCAACATATGATTCTTTAATACGTATATCTTATTTGGATCCATGATTCAGCATTTCTAATATTACAAATCTATATCAAACTTATAGTTCTTTTTATTTCTCATAAACCATTTTTTAAGGGCAGCATGACAGTGAAACAGAGTTAAGCGTATGCAGAGTGATAAGAGTGCTGTCATCACATTATTTCAAGCTCCTATGGTTTATCACTTTGCTTCAGAAAGCTTGCAGAAATACAGCAAATCAAATCTGTTTTTAAATGCCTGTCTACCTCTGATTTGTTCCACAGTTCAGGGAAAAATTCTTCTTGACATGTTATAATTTAGGCATGATGCCAAAGACTAAAACATTGATATGTATGGCAGGCAATGTTCTGTGGTAGATACTGAGGATCTTCTAGATGAAATTAAAAGTGAACAGTTATTATGTTATTGATCTAACCTCTCCAGATTTCAATATGCATTGCTCAAAAGACTTATTTTTTTAAATTATGGCATTCTTGAGAAATCTGTCCATCTATTGTCCATCCATTATACTGAAAAGATTAACCACAGATCTTCAGTTTAGCTTGATGAGAAGTTAAGAATTACTTTTTCAAGGTAAAATTTTTTTTGGTCATGCAAGCAAATAGAATACCCATTTAAGAACAAAGTTTTATTTGCAGCTTGAGGGTGGAGAGGGGCAGAAACATCATGAGATTCATACTAACACTGTTAATTTCTACACTGAAATTTAATTAATACTTTACTCCTTTCAGCAAGGGTATAAAAACTTCTTTAAACCATTTAATAGCAATATTCAAATACTTACAAGGAGATTATCAAGAAGACAGAGCCAGAATTCCCAGAGTAGTGCATACTGGGAGGCTGAGACAACAGACATTGAAGCAAGAGAGATTGTGATTGGATAGGAAATAAAACTTTGTTGCTGCTGAATACAAGTCAAAAGTGGAAAAGGCCTGAGGGGTTTTCAATGTTGGAGGTTTTCAAGACTCAGCTGGACTAAGCCCTAAGTAACCTAGTCAGACCTCACAGCTGGCCCTGCTTTGAGTAGGAGGTTGGGCAACGTCTCTTCCTCAAATCCCTTCCAATCTGAATTATCCAGCGACCTTGTGAAGTTTTTGGAAGGACTCGCTTTCGTTGATGAAGTCTAGGTTGAATCCTCAAATATATCACAGACTATTCACACATTATAAACCACACCTGTTTCCATTGAAAATACCTTTTACTTTCAACTGAACCAAGACACTGAAATACATCAGAAATCACACTGTCATGTTTAACCCTAGCCAGTAACTCAGTACCACACAGCCGCTTACTTACTCTCCCTTTTTTCCCCTCCTCAGGCAGTATGGGGAGGACAAACAAAAGAAAGGAAAACCTGCAGGCTGAGATAAGAACAGTTTCATAACTAAAATGAAGTACAGTAAACAACTACTACTAATGCCAGTAATAATAAGAGAAATAACAATGGGAGAGAATATAAAACTAAAAGGGGAAAAGAAAAAGAAACAATAAACAGCAATGATGCACAATACAATTGCCCACCACTGACTGATACCCAGCTTGACCCAAGCAGCAACCTACCCCTTCCAGGTGACTCCTCCCAGTTCATATACTGGGTATGATGTGCTGTGGTATGGAATACTCCTTTAGCTAGTTTGGGTCAGGTGTCCTGTCTCTGCTCCCTCACGGCTTCTTGTGTGTGCCCCTCCACAGTGGCAGAGCACGAGAGATTGTAAAGTCCTTGATCAGGGTAAATGCTACTTAGCAACAACTAAAACATTGGTGCATTATCAGCATTGTTCTCAAACTAAAGCCAAAGTACAGCACTGCACCAGCTACTAAGGAAGAGAATTAACTCTGTTGCAGCCGAAATCAGGACATACGTCAGCCGAGGTACCTCTGTGGCCTCAGAAAAAACACAATATTTTTTCAGGGATATCACTCAGCTTCATGTTGACAATCACCTTCACCACACTATACCAAACAGGATCAAACACCTAACTGGGTATCAGTATCAAGGTTTCCCTCACTGCTACCCACTCTCCTAGCAAAGAGTTCTGGTGCATGGATATGAAAGAATGGAGTGGAAAAATAATAAGCAATAAGAAACAAAAATGAAAATCAAGACTAGTTCATATGGTTAGATAAATTGAGTATTTTAACTGTAGTGAACTTTCTTTTGATCAAATTCTTTCAAAACTGAGTCGATTAATTTTGAAAGAGAAATTAGAAAGGTACCTGTTAAGGCTGTAACCCTGCAACCCAGAAGCATAGGCCATAGTCTACTGAGTCTACATGGCCTCAGGACTAAAAGTTGTTTGGCTTGCTGTCTGAACTTGTCTTGAACTATTTATGGTACAACCATAGTTTTTTTACATAGAGGACAAGTAGCTATTCTGTGTAAAACATAATAATGTAGTGGGCAGGTTTGGCAGAGCCCTTCAGAAGTGGGAATATCAGTCATGGTGTACAGGACTACAAGCACAGGATGATAGGAGATGGAGACCCAACTAATGTGGAAGACCTCAAGGACAGGGGTTTCACTGGTGATCAATTCAAGAAACATGAGCTGAGGGAAAGAAAAACCAAACAAACCCTCCAAAAAAAAAAAAAAGCCAAACAAAACCCACAAAAATGCAAGCCCAAAACAATGTTTTAGGGGCAAGAAAGAGAACAAAGAGTAAGCTAACAAGGATAAAAAATTACCACAGGTGGTTCCTAGAATAACAAAGATGCCGTCAACATCACAGTCCTTCCAGCAAAGGACTCGCTGCATGATACTTACCCCTTTTTGCCAACATGCATGTACATACAAGAATGAAATTGTTCACCTTAGAACCCAGAACAGCAGTAGCAGGATGACTGTAACACCAGGACAAGGCTAGTTACGGCAAGCCTATATGTAACAGCTTTAACTGGATTGGTATTATTGAGGCTTCTCCACTTCCCTTTTCTTCTCTTTTTTTTTAAATAATTGGACTAATAATGATACCTAGATTAGATCATTAAGATTTCAATTATATTAATAATAAATTCTTGGCTTTATATATGTAAGTTTCCTTTCTGCCATAGCATGATTTTGAGCATAACGAGTTATAAAAGTATCTGTAGAGTTCTTAACAGTTGTAAAACCAGAAGCAGCTTAGCTATTCTATCTGCAAAGAAAATTCAGTGTAATGATTACTACAGCTTTCATCTTATTCCAATAACTATGAATTAGAGATAAAAAAGCATATCCCAGTTGAAGGAATAATGTTTTGTTCCTCCAATTCCTCTGCAGAGAAATGTGATTTTATTCAGTTGACCTCCATTGTTTCTGCAGTGAAATTGTGATTAATATGCTGTACATATCATTTTAATTTGCTGTGAAAAGGAATCAGCATCAAGTCTTTCACCTATGCCTTAATCATTGGGCTGGTGATACTTAGAAATAACATGAAACCCATAGCTGTATTTTATGAATGTGAGCAGAGATTAGGCTTTATACACTAAATACTTTATACACTTTTTATGTTGGATCATGAGCGCAATTTGAATAAAATGTAAAATGTACAGTATTTTTCAACAGTGAAATTATAATTTAGAAGAATAACATATAGCTCCTAACTACATGTTTTTTTTTTTTTTTCTGTAAGTTTAACCAAAATTGTAAAACTGAAAAGTGTTAAGATGGTCTCCTAAATCTACGATTTTATTTTTCTGTAGTATAGTTCTCCCACCTGACATTTTGTTTCTGTGGTAGGTGAGAAAAAATACCACATTTTTTCCACTAACGTGTATGATAAAATCTAATGCACAGAATTTTCTGGGAATAAAGCAGTTTAGGAGTTCTTCCTTCAGAGGTCAAATAAGGTTGTCAGTGTGCTGATGTGTCTCTCTCAAAGGTCTTCTTATAGAACTGCTCTGGTCTATTTTGCTGCGTTATGCTCCTGAATGGGGACAACAGCATATACAGCATGAAAGTAAACAAGAAAGCATTTTCTTCATACCTTTCTGAATACCAGTACTGGCATCCTGAGGCTGTTCCACAGTTTTTTTCTTCACAAGTTTTATTTCCAGCTAGCATTCTGCCATCATCACTGGCTTATTTAAGAAACATTTCTGAAATTGTGTACCCATATGTTATGTATTCCAAAATAACTACATGGAAGAGCAAAAATGCCAGTGCCTATCCAGTAACTCCTCCATAAATTTGATAGTGGTGGTGGTGACTGGAGGTGGAGTTAATAATTTTATTCAAAAAAATATGAACTGAAAGAAGTTTCCATAGACATATACGACTCTTCCACCACACAACACTTATATATTGACAATACAGAAATACAGAACTGAAAGTTCAAATTCTATTTTTTCCAAATTTTAGGTTATAAATAAATGCTGCTTAGATTACAAATGGTCTACTACTAAAACAAACAGTACAAGCTTCTAGAATATATATATCAATGTAAATCCTCCACTCAGCATTACATAGTGTGAAAGCAATTATAATTGTAGTCTCTCAGCCATGAAATCTCTCTGATGCTCATCATACTCAAACATCTTTCACAAACTTCTCAAAGAGCAAACTCTTAATTCACTAAAAAATATCATTTAAGAATAAAAGAAAAGCTCTATTGGCTTAGAACAATGGTCTTTATTCTGTCTCTGATGGCAACAATGAGTCACTCTATTTAAGGATAATACAAGCACCTAAAACCTCTGTTTCCTTCATGATATGAGGGAATCATTTTAGGTCTTAAGAGGGTACACCCCTACATTGTCACTTCAGAACCCCCTGTTTATGGACCCCTTGTCCATGAACGTGCATTCCTGTTCCAAACTTGATAATATCCTTTAGTATCTAGATGCAACAGAAATAATTTCCCTTTCTGTGAGTTGTTTTTCCCACCTCTAAATTTTTTTTCTTTTGTTCTGCTTCATGCAGCCCAGTATGCCTGGTTTTCTGTATTCTGTGGAAAACAGGCAATCACAAAATCCATAGTGAAGGTACCAATCAACAAAGCACAAGATGATGACTCTATCTGGCAGAATTCTGGCAAAATAGTCTTCAAAGATCCCTCACACGGATTGTGATAAGAGCAAATATGCTTAGTCTCCACCACAACTTATTGCTTGTCTCAGTAAAAATAATTAATTTGTATTTTATTTTCACCCCTATCTCATCTCATGTTTCTTTTCCTTAAAAGGAAAATAATTTGAAATGTTAGCTCTCCTCTGAAGATGTCATTCTCAGCAAAGGGAAATTCATAATGAATGTTCATTAATGTTCTTTATCAGTTCATTAAAGCTGCTTGTGCCCTATATTTATGAACATCTTTGATAAACATTTGGATTTGTTGTGCATGAAGTGCTGATGAATAATCATTAAACTGTCCTTAAATTTATTCATTATGACTGCTTATTAATTTCTCATGAATTATAAAATTTAAGCTGCTTTAGGAACCAACCATAAACAAGAACAATCATTCACAAATTGTATCACTTACTAAAAATGAATTAAAAATATAAATTAATTTATAATGATTAATACATAGAAAATGTACTTTGTTCTGGAAGTAACAATCAAAATCTAAGTCAACTTCAGAAAAAACTACTGAAAATTAAGTTGTAATTTGGAGAGATACTTCCACTTACTCATCTGACGGCCAACTTTGATCCATATTGCTGCAGAGTGGCACTTCACTTCTGTATATGTCTAAAAATATCCATATCTGCTTAGCATGTTAAACACCTCTCTTCTCTATACTGCTAATATTAGGTGAATACCTTATGCTAGGAGCATATGTAGCCAACACACACTCATCACACACTTATATTAACAAAATGTTAAGTAATGCAAAATCTTGTGCTCAAAAAACATTCCAACACATCCGAATTACAGCAGTTTTATACTTAATTTCTTTGTCCTGTGCATAGCTGTCATTACTCAGCCACATTAAGCCTTCACTACCAAATCCCATAGCCTCCAGTGTCAAGCTGGTCATTCTGGTTCTATTCAAGGAAAGAAAGAAGTAACAAAAACAATTCAAGTAATATAATGCAGTAAGTCTCTGTATGTATCACAGCCTTACAGCAATTGCTGCAGCTGTAAGGAAAAATGTGAGGTAGTCCAGTCATGATAAATGCTACAGGAATGTCAAAAAAGATGCTATCATATGCTAAAAAAAAAACATTCACACAGGGTATTTTCTGAAAAATTGGACAACAGTAAAAGAGGAGACATTCAGCACAACACAGTCACCATAAAGGGTTCAGAGAACAAATAGATAGTGCAGTTTTATTTTCAGCAAGATGAAGTTTGAACCTCCCTGAAACAAAATTCAAACTGAAGTGAGGTCCTCTGGGCCTCATCATCAGTGTATTAGTTTCACAGTATGGTATTTCCACAGACTCCAGTGATAACTTCTAATCTACGGCAATACGTTTGTGTAAGTATGCACTGTCTACACTAAAATGTTCAGCCATTCAATGATGTCATTATTTTCCATTCCACAATAGACTACTCAGAAATAATTTAACAAATTAGACAGAAAACTCATGTACCATTCTTTTTTCTATTTTATAGAAAGAGGAGTTAGCACTCCCTTCAAGGATCTCTTCTATTCACATAGGAAGGAGTACAGGATTTCAGGCTTTCCTCTCTTGTAGCCCACCCAGGGCCAGACACAGATCTGATGCACAGTGTTACTCACACAGTCATTCAAAATCTTTTGTAAATAAGAACATCCATTGTAGTTCTAGCAGATTTCCATTAATGTAAATGAGAAAAAATCTATATTGAGGATGGTTCAATCTAATTGTTTCTTTTTCCTTTATCTTATTTTGGCAGCCCTTTTTAATTACGATTTCTGTTCTTACTGAAGTTGTAATTTTTTTTTTTCCCCACATAGTTATTTCACCCCTTTCCCTTCTTTTTTTTTTTTTTTTCCAAAACTTAATGTGAAAGAAATTCAGCGCTTTGTTTGAACTTCCTTCTTCAAATCAAACAAGACTTATAACTTCAATAAAACTGCAATCATGAATATTCTTAAACTAAAACTATAATAAGGAATTTAAGTAAAGAAAGAACTTCTTACTTCTGTTTGCTTCAGTTACAAAACCTCTGAACAGAGAGAGAAAGACAAGGACCTGCCAAGCAACAGGGCTGCTAGTAGGGAGCACCCATTAACATACTACTTCAGTGCCAGAGACAAAAGACTGGCACTCCTGCCTGACAAGAAGCTTTCAAACACTTCTGAAGGGGGCAGTCCCAGATCACATGGGTCAGAGCAATCCCAGGCACAGCTACAGGTTGAGCAGAGATGAGATTCAGAGCAGCCCTGAGGAGAACGACTTGGAGTGTTGGCTGATGAGAAAATGAACATGAGCCAGCAGTGTGCACTTGCAGCCCAGAAAGCCAATCATATCCTGGGCTGCATCAAAAGGAGTATAACCAGCAGATTGAGGGAAGTGATCCTGTTCCTCTACTCTGCTCTTGTGAGACCTCACTTGGAGTATTATGTGCAATTCTGGTGTCCTCAACATAAAAAGGACATGGAACTGTTGGAATAAATCCAGAGAAGTGCCACGAGGATGATCAAGGGGCTATAGCACCTCCCATATGAAGACAGAATGATAGAGTTGGGCTGTTCAGTCTGGAGAAGAGAAGACTGCATGGAGACTTCATAGCATCCTTCCAATACCTGAAGGGGGCTTATAGGTATGCTGGGGAGGGTCTCGTCATGAGGGACTGTAGTGAGAGGACAAGGGGTAACGGGTTCAAACTTAAACAGAGGAACTTTAGATTGGTTATAAGGAAGAAATTCTTTACTGTAAGGGTGGTGAGGCACTGGAATGGATTGCCCAAGGAAGTTGTGAATGCTCCATTGCTGGTGGTGTTCAAGGCCAGGCTGGACATAGCCTTGGGTGGCATGGTTTAGTAGGAGATGTCCCTGCCCAGAGCAGGGGAGTTGGAACTAGATGATCTTAAGGTCCTTTCCAAGCCTAACTATTCTATGGTTCTATGATCAGATCTCAACAACACCATGAAACACAAAGATAATTATAATGGTTAGACTGAAAAGTTCAGGTTAAACTTCAAAGTATATTTATGTCAACATACACTTGATTTAAAATGCTACAGATGTGGTCATTGCAAAATCTCCTCGATTTACACCATTTTAGCATCAAGTCCATAATGCAGAAATAAAAAGGGAGTATTTACTCTCAGTATTTGAAGCTGTGTTAAAGGGAGTTAAGATGATACATGGAAAGGTAGTAGGAGCTAAAGCTGCTTAATTTTGTAAAAGAAATTGTTTTTCCATTATTTAATTATCTAAGAGCAATCAAAAGTGGTATCTACACTTTCCCCAGATAAGGAAGCAATTTGAGAAACAAGGTTGACTGAGCAAGAGTACCTCCTAAGATTCTTTTTCTGTAACAAGCTAATTTCATAAGTATCATTTAGAAGAGTGTATCATTAAAATATACACATGTGGAAGTAGTAGCTGTAAGTTTTAAAAAAAAAAAGGAAAAAACAAAAATCACCCTTAAGTCATCATAAAATATATTTGCAATGATTTTTTTTTTTAACTATTGCAGGGGTGCATAGAAAGATTAAAGCTGTTTCACACATGTGGGCACATTTTTTATTGTATTATAAACTGACCTTAGCTTTGTTTGCTGCTTGCATCATTGAAGGCAGAAGAAATAGCATAGCAGCTCTTCCATATTTATGCAACATTTATGTAAAATGCTTCTAAAGAATAGACTTCTTCGGAGAAAGAAGGGTTTGTCTGACACTGAGTAGAAATTAGAATGGTTCCAACACTTTCCACACTGGTTGAGGTGGGAGGATTTAAAGACACTAGAATTTAGAGCCTGAATTAATGCATTATCTACACTAAAAATTGGACATCTGTGTTTGTGAAAGTATATCTTTATAAAAAAATTATATAATCTCATAAAGATGACAAAACGCTGCTTCCATTTAGTCTTCTCCTGAGGAGTGAAAGATGGTTTTGGCCTTGTCCCAGTAACTGAGCACACACTATAAGAAGGAATATATTCACAGAATTATCTGGGTAGTAGAAATGACAATTCTTCTGTCCTTTTTTTTCTGAACACAAAAAGTTATTCAAGTGACCAAAGACAGGTATCATTCACACCAGTAAGAATATGAATTCAGACGCTTCAATAACTTCCATTACAAAAACTGTTGAATGACCTCAGAAAGCAGGTCATCCAGCTGAGACAAGAACAGAAAGTAGCAAATAGCAGCAGATAGCTAACCTCTATCTCAAGCATGAGCGAATTCACACACGGTCAGCAAAGTCTCCCTTTTACCTCCATTCCCTGTTCCTCCTCATGCTTGGATTTCTGAAAAAAAAAAAAAAAAAAAAAATATACAACAACCAAACCAACCAACCAAACTATAAAAGATGTTAGACTCTGAGCTCTGAATGAATTTGTATTGTAGCAGATCACATAAACAGGCTTACAACACATTAATTGAAAATTGTTATTTTCCAAAATTTAGCATCTACCATCAATAGGATTTTTTTTTTCTTAATTACTCTTTATTATGCAATATTGAGCACTCTTTAGACTCTCTACATAGAAAATAACTCTCAAGTTAACTGATTTGTCAGCCATCTATATTGGAATTAGCTGAACCAGCAGTGGGGTTGGAACCAGATGATCTTAAATGGCCCTTTCCAACCCTAACCATTCTATGATTCTATGACAGTAATAAAGAAAGTGTTTCACAATCCCATTATTTAAAGTAAGAGGAAGAGCTAGTATTTCTCAAAAATTGTCAAGAGAAGTGTTTGTATTATTACTGCTTCCAGACCTGAAATGTGTCTAGATCTAGGAAAACATTAATTCTGGTTGAGCACACAGGATGTTCACATCCAAAGTAATACACTCAGACTTTCACACTGCATTCTCCTTTGGGACTCTGATTATAGAACTTCTAAAGATGCTCTCTCTCTCATTCAAATCAACCAGGATTTCTCTCTGCCACTGGGCTGCTACTTATGCTTAACTGAGAAATAAGGAATCGAACACCAGTTTCAAAAGGGAATTAAATTTACTATACAAGGAATAGGAACATGGGTTACCAAACAAAAGAATCAAAGAATCATAGAATAGTAAGGATGGGAAAGGACATTAAGATCATCTATTTCCAACTCCCCTGTCGTGGGCAGGGACACCTCACACTAAACCATGCCACCCAAGGTTATGTCCAACCCGGCCTTGAACACCACCAGCGATGGAGCATTCACAACTTCCCTGGGAAACCCATTCCAGTGCCTCACCACCCCTAAAGAATTTCTTCCTCATATCCAATTTAAACTTCCCCTGTTTAACTTTGAACCCATTACCCCTTGTCCTATCAGTACAGTCCCTCATGAAGAGACCCTCCCCAGCATCCCTATAGTCCCCCTTCAGATACTGGACGGCTGCTATGAGGACATCATCTGCCAGCTCCTTCTGGACCCACGGATGGACTTCCTCAGGTCTTATGGACTTGTATACATTCAGGTTCCTAAAAAGGTCTCGAACAAGATCTTCTCCAGCAGTAGGCCCAGGGTTTTCATTCTTACTATCCCTGTGTCTGCCTTCTAAGACTTGGCTGGTATGGTCAGGTCATTTTCCTGTGAAGACAGAGGCAAAGAAGTCGTTAAGAACCTCAGACAGATAATATCAGCTTCTCTACCAGCTTTCTTAAAACAGTTGCAAAGACATGCATTCCCTTGTCTACTTCAACAGTATTCTGTCATCTGCTACCCAATTTTACACCTGGCAGTCAGTTACATATGGAGAAGATTTGGAAGAGAAAAAAGAAGAGAAAGGATCTAAACATGGCAGAGAAACAATAAGAGGCACCCAACTTGTGAGTATGTCTCATGATTTGGAGAAAACAAACAGAACAGATGAAAAGCACCACCAGTTGTATATATTCTTACTTCATTTTGATGTAGGCATGTTTGCCTGTGAAGTTGACATAAGAAACTGAAAAATGCCACAAGAGGGGCATTCTTTCATCCCAACACAAAAGAATACACAGTGCTTTTCTTCATCCAAGTGTACTCTGGAATGTAAGTCTTTACTCAGTCTGCTGTGCCAAATTTGAATCACTTTTAAAGAATGGTGCTTGAAAAACCCTGGTACTAGCTCCAACATCTACTGTAAGTAATGTTATGTAGTGTCCAAATAAAGGTTTCTAAGGCAGTACTTTCCATCTCTGTATTTTCTTCCCATGCGCACTCTTGGGTAAATTACTTTGAGAGTTTATTTCCAAATACTCCAAGGTCCAAACAAAAGTTACATTTTAACATGTCCATAGTATTTTTGAGTTTCCAATTTCAGCTTGTGTAATGGAGATAAACATTCTTTTGCTTTTAGAATGATACTGATGTTGAAATGCATGAATATCCACCAGGAATACAGATTTGATAGAAACAGAAAACTGATCCCTCATTTATTTCTTTAATGCAGGAATTTTAATGCAGAAGATTTAGTTATATCTAAAATTTGTTAGCAGGAATGGTCATAATGTGTTGTGCAAAGAACTTCTTAATAGAAATTGTAAATTTTCAGGTCAGCATAGTACTGGAGCTAGTACAAATAATCCTTTGTTTCTCATAGGAATGTTAGAAAAAAGTTTCATTTTTATCTTTTCCTTTAGACTTTTGGTTCTTCCACTGATAAAGTGGAATTAATTATATTATATTAAGCTTTCACATAGTGCATTGTTGATTTGAGTTACCTAGCTTGCTGTTTCATGACAAGTTGCATGTCTGAGCCTTAAGTCTATCTCTTTTATTCTGCGTGGCTTTTTCCACATTACAGCATAATTCCTGGCATGCTCTGGTCTCCAGTTCCCACCTGGCAGGTAAAAGAAAAGAAGCCCTCTTGGTACTAAGGCTGACCTACTTCACTTTGTGTAACAGTCATGGGAATCTCATGGGTTCCTGATACTTTCATAGCTCACCACCATCATCCCTTCACAGCATCCCTTATTGGATTATCATTCCCTAAAGCTCTGAGCTATCCCCAGGAAAAACTGCAGGTGACTGCACTTTGGGAAAAACCAAGATGGCAAAACTATAGCTAATGCCATCTAGGCAAAACTAGGCCACAGTCTGTTGTACTATAGATAAATTATTACTGCTGCAAGGAGTCGTCTTAGGACTGACATTTTCCCTCCTGCCTTCTGGGATAAAACCTCAGATTCAGCCTCTGAGTGATCCCAGATGAAAACCTTATGCTGTAAGAGTTGCCTAGGTGCAGCCACCTGGACTATGTTCCCAGGCCTAGTTCTTCCAGCAGAAGATGCAGGAACTGTTATAGAATATTCATGCCCTTGATCTGCTCTTTTGTATGTCTCTGCTGCCTTCTTACAATTCCAGCTGCACATAAACCCCACAGGCACCTCCAAACTACTGGAAGCAGAACTGTCTGCACTGCTGGCACTGCTTCTCCATGCTGACACTTTTCCTCTTGCAGAATTACTGCCTTCATTCTGCTATCATCTCTACTGCCTGCAGTGTTCAGGCTCCTAGAGAACTATCAGCTATTTCTAGCTGACAAGCAAGTTTTACCCACTCAAAGTTACCCAAATAACCATTACCAAGCTTGAGCTGTGACAGCTGCAGATTTTTTCAGGCTATGACAAAAAGGGAATGCAAGTTTTGAAAAACCTGCTGTGGCTGAGTATCCTGTCATTGCCATACCTATACAGAACAGCTAATTATTCCATTGACATGGATCCTACTTTTCTCACAAATCAGTGACAATTTACCAGTTTTTGTCAGTCTTTTCCCACATTTCAGAGCTCACCCTGACTCTGCTCTTCAACATTATATTAAAACATACCATAAGTAACTTTTCAGCAACACCTTTCTAGTTCTAGCACTACAGTCTATATAGTAGGTAGTGTTTTCTTCCCTGTGTCTAAATTATGCAGAAATTGCTGAGCTGCAGTATTTAATACCTAGTGAGAATCGATCAAATCTACTCTTGCATCTCCGAGTCAGCAGCAGCAGGAAAAGAGTATTGATTGACTGGCAAGGGCAGTGAAACAAAGCACATCAAGAAGTGTCCCCTGAATAGGTCACAAACCAGAATTAAAATAAAAACAACTACATACTTAAAAAAAGAAAAAAAAGGAGAAACAAACAAGAATTCCCTCACACACCTATCACCACAAGGCACTGAAACAACCAATTTTCACTGAATTCTCATTATCACTTACCTAGAATTTTTGTCTTCCATGAATATAATCCAAACCCAAAGAAGGTGACAATACTGCAATTTATGAAGAACCTTTTTCAAGCTGTTAAACTTATACCACATGAATTTTCATTTAAAAAGCTGAATGACACACAGTCTGCACATCTCATGTAATATTTAGTATATTTCTAAAAACAGTTCACTGTGAAATTCCGAAAGTACATATTTTTACCACATAAAATTAAAATTAATCCCTGATTATTTCAGATTTTAAATTAATAGAAAAGAACAATACATACAAATATAGCACTTTTTTACATTCTCATTAATAATGCAGCTTCATAGTACTTGAAGAGCTCTTTCACGAATCCATGAAGTTGTTATGCTGTTTGCATACAGCATAACCATTGCTTTAAATATAATACATAAGAGCAATAAACTTTAAAATACCTATTTTCTCCTCAGTGCTATTTAGAATTTTTATTTTCAAAAAGCTGCTTTTCCAGCAGCAACAGCTGGAAATCTATTACTACCAAACTGACAAGAGTCAACAAACAGAGATGGTGGATCTTCAGTCTCTGCTAGTGTGGTAGCTTTCATGAGCTCAACTTTGGAAAACACATAAAAGCTTTTGGCAGCAAATACTACCATTTGCACTATGACAGTCTCCTCTATTGTCAACTGGAAGTCATATCTAAAATACAGTATGTTATGCTATCTGTGCCTTTAAAAGGATAGTAAGTGTGACGCACTACTTTGGGAGCTAACTTAGGATGGACAGTATTCCTGTCCTGCAGAGGAAGAAAGCAGGTGCACTGGCAGAATAGATAGAAAACTTTAAAGTTTCTAAATAATAATGGTGTCAGGCAGACATGTTGTACCCGATCTGACCACACATTTATTCTCGTTTTCTAAGTAGTGTAAGTTACATGTGCAGCATGTCCTCATAATAATTTCTCACAGCACACTGTAAGTACCACAGCACTGAATTTGCAGTCCTCTCTGGAGCTGGTGGACTCGCTCCTCCACGGGCACGGGCAAACAGGCAGTAGGGGAACTACTGCCCTGCTACCGGCCTCCCATCTCTGGGCAAACCGCTTCCATCTTGGGCCTCGGCCGGCACCAGGCTCCCTAGGCTGGAAGCGGGCATAGTGACTCAGACAGGCATAGAAAAGCACAGAGTGGAAGGTGCAACAGGGAAACGGGAGGCGCCGAATCCCTTCTCAGTGTTGGAACTGAGCACCCGGGCACGAAAACTCACTTAGAGGTAGCCATTTTGGGTGCCAGTAGAGACACCTGAGGCTGGGGCAGACCTTTCAACAGCTCCAGAGGTCTAATTACACAGGTCTAATTAACAGTCCGGAGGACTCATTACCTCTTCAAGAGCTGGGACTCTGGATCTCTACCTCACTTTTTCTCACTTTGTAGCATGTTACTGTGTCTCCTCTCCAACCCCTCCTGCCTCAGGGCACTTTAGGAAAGCAGACCTGACAGTTTGATAGAAGTGGCTGAAAGACAAATTCCTCTAAGCCTTGTCAAGTGCTTCAGTCCTGTCTTCTGTTCTGCTGCTGCCTGGACAAATCCTTTAGTCTCAGTTGAGATCTCACCTCAGTAAACAGAGTAATCCAGGCCTTGGTGACACACACACTCTTCCATTCAAGTAAAACAGCAAAGGACTAAATAAACAATCTCTTACCTTCCCCCACCTCCCACCCCCATTTTTCATCCAGCTGGACATTCAGTGTCCCCACTGCAGGTTTTTACTACAGGAAAGAAGACAGCTCAAGACAGCTCACTACCACTTGAAACCAAATTAAATTAGTATTTCGCTCTATATACAGACTTGGACGTAGGGCTACAAAGATTCTTAAACTGATCTGTCCTCTCAGCCCTGCCGGTAAGCAGTCCCTATTCCTGTGTGGGTCTGGTCGGGCGATTCCAGAGGGCAGCGGCGCTGCTGTTTCTTGAGCTGTGCCCCCCTCCCCTCCCGCGGCTTTACCTCAGCAGGTATGCGGTGCACTGGTGTGCGCTGGCTGGTTGGAGGATTCCAGTACGTGGTGTGGGGTTCGAGGTGAGCCGGTACTAGCGACACCCAGATTAGAACAGGTTTGGTATGGAGAGGTTGCAGGCTTAAATTTGGCTACCATGTGTATGCTCCTGCACTGCTACTTTTTAACTTTCCTAAAATGACTATTAATATGTTTAATGCTAATAGACATGAAATACTGCATTTGTGTATTCATTAACGCTTCCTATCCATAAAGCTGTTGTCTCACATGTGTAGAAAAAAGGAAAGTAAGTATGCCATTATGCACCTCTCCTATGAAGGCAAAGAGAGCTGGGCTTGTTCAGCCTGAAGAGAAGGCTCAGTGGTCACCTTAGAACGCACTTCCACAGACCTAGAACAGACTCCCTGAAGGAGGCCACAAGAAATCTGGAAAGGGACATGTTTCAGGGGCATGTGGTAACATTACAAGGGGAAATTGCTTCAAGCTGACAGAGGGGAGATACAGATTAGATATTTAGGTAAATCAGGCCCAGCAGGCAGGGAGGGGGAGTTGCTGTTTATGTTAGGGATAGGATGGAGAGTATGGAACTGTCCTGGGACAGGTGAGCAGTCAACACAGAGTTTGTGCATCAGGGTTAAAGGGAGAACAGCGATGGGAGATGGGGAACTGTTACAGACAGCCTGATCAAGAGGACTCAGTGGATGAAGCACTCTACAGACAGATAGGAACAGCCTCACGCTCGCAGGACCTTGTTCTCATGGGCGACTTCAACCACCCTGATACCTGTTGGAGGGATGGTACAACCCGGCACAAGCAATCCGGGAAGTTCCTGGATTGTGTGGAAGACAACTTCCTTCTGCAAGTAATAGAGGAGCCAACAAGGAGAGGTGTCATGCTTGACCTCGTTCTCACCAACAGGGAAGGGCTGGCTGGAATTGTGATGCTCCAGGGCAGCTTTGATTGCAGCGATCATGAAATGGTTGAATTTGAGATCCTCAGGACAGTGAGAAGAGCATGCAGCAAGCTCACGGCCCTGGACTTCAAGAAAGCAGACTCTGGCCTCTTCAGGAACCTGCTCAGTAAGGTTCCATGGGATATAGCCCTAGAGGGCAGGGGGGCCCAAGACTCTTGGTTGATATTCAAGGATTACCTGCTGCAAGCTCAGGACTGCTACATCTCAAAGAGAAGGAAGTGCAGCAGGAGGGCCAAGAGACCTCCTTGGATGGATAAGCTGCTGCTGAGGAAAATTCGAAGGAAAATAGAGGCTTATAAAAGATGGAAGCAAGGCCAGGCAGCCTGGGAAGAATACAGGGATGTTGTCTGAGAAGCTAGGGCCAGGTTAGGAAAGTTAAGGCCCATTTAGAATTAAACTTAGCTAGGGATGCTAAGGATAAAAGGAAGAGATTCTAGAGGTACATAACAAATAAAAGACAGACTAGGGACAACGTGAGCCCTCTTCAGAAGCCATCAGGAGAACTGGCTACCCTGGATTTGGAGAAAGCTGAGGGTCTTAACAACTTCTTTGCCTCTGTCTTCACCAGGAAATTTTCTGACCACACCACCCAAGTCTTGAAAGGCAGACACAGGGACAGTGAGATTGAGGACCCTAGGCCCACTGTAGGAGAGGATCTGGTTCGAGACCATTTTAGGAACCTGAATGTATACAAGTCCATAGGACCTGAGGAAATCCATCCATGGGTCCAGAAGGAGCTTGCAGATGATGTTGCTAAGCCACTATCCATCATATTTGAAAAATCGTGGCAGTCAGGTGAAGTTCCATCAACTGGAAAAAGGGAAATATAACCACATTTTCAAGAAGGGAAAAATGGATGAGCCAAGGAACTACAGACCAGTCAGCCTCACCTCTGAGCCTGGCAAAATCTTGGAGTCTATTCTCCTGGAAGGCATGCTAAGGCACATGAAAAACAGCAAGGAGCTTGGTGACAGCCAGCATGGCTTCACTAAATGGAAATCTTGCCTGACCAATTTGGTGGCCTTCTATGATGGGGCTACAGAAATGATGGAGAGGGGTAGAACAGTTGATGTCATCTATCTGGACTTGTGCAAAGCGTTTGACACTGCCTCACATGACATCCTTGTCTTTAATTTGGAGAGTCTACAATTTGATAGGTGGACCACTCAGTGGATAAAGAACTGGCTGGATGGTCGCACTCAAAGAGTTCTGCTCAATGATTCAATATCCAACTAGAGACATGTCCTAAACCATGACACTTATAAATTAGGAGAAACAGTTGCTTCCTGTTAAAGGAGAGAGACTTACAAGTCAAGGATGCGTATGAAGTTTCTTCAGATTACAGTTTGACATACTTTTTAAGAAATATCAGTGTAAATAATTGATCATGGCAAATTTATGGAGTGATGCTTTCTATAGAGTTATAGAAATAGTGAAACTAGAACTGGAACGAAAAATAATAGGGAAGAAGGACATACTCTGTTCAGATTAGTTAAGGCAGAGACCTTAGTCTGTTAATATGTGAAGGTAGCTGTGTATTTAAGAGCTAAATACTGACATTTATTTGTCAAAATCCCAAATCTGAAAAGTGTCATAATTGTTATTCCCTAGAGATCCTGTCCATTTTTTTAGATGCCTATCTTCTGTATGGAGTGCCAGCAGGTGTCATTACTTTCCATAAGGATTTACACCATCTCTATCAAATGTTGCCTGTGTATGCATTTTCTTTCAGTTCATAAGGACTATTCCACCTCTGCCCGATGTTTCAATTTCTCTTGTATTACCTAACAGGGCTGGAATCCCAATTACATTCTTTGCATAAGTGTCCATTGAATTCTTAATCTGCAGTATTCAGATTTTTTTTTTTTTGAAGGTTGGAGAGTAGGAATATTGACTTCATGAATATATTAATGACTTTTTGTCACAAACTTTCATGTAAAAATCATCTGTCACCTTGCTCTATACTACAGTAGAATATTTGGTTTGAAATAATATGCTTCCAGTTGTGTCCACATGGACAACCTGAGACAGAAAATGGGGACTATGCCTAAAAATACAAAAGGTGAGGAGATTGCCTTGAATAAATATATCTCATTTGTGAGGCACTAAAACATCAAGGTGTTTATTGTTGGATTTGGGGTTATTATGGGTTTGCTGGTTTGAGGTTTTAAAGGGTCTGAAATTCATAATTTATTTTTATTCCTGTTAAACACAGAGCTCTTATAGTTCAGAGAGCGAAGCAGATGCAAGCTTGTTTTCTGTTTTTCAGAAAGAATGGCTCCCCTGTTGTCATTTCCAAGTTAAAGACTAATTAGATTTACAGAGATATTTCCAGGAAGATGAACATAAAATATAAGGACTTGATCCTGAGAAACACTGAAAACTTGCAATGCCAGTGAAACCAGTGCCAATAACAGAGGATTTTCTCCTTTATATTTTTTCCCTCTGGGGCCAATTTCATCTTCGCTATAATGGGACCCGTTCTGAGGCAATTAATAAATTCAAAGATAATCTCTTAAATATCAGCAGTTTCAAGTCAGGTTACATACTTTGTCTTGAGATAATATGGGTTTTTTTTTCTTACCACAACAAGAAGAATTGTTCCTCCAAATAATTCTTTTATGCTTTGTAAATCAAGATTGATATATTGCATCATTAACCAAAACCAAGAAATAGAAATCATCAGACTGTGTTTTATTTCTAGCAAAAGGAATTTTCAAACTTTTATTTTTCTTCTGTTCCTAGTAGGCAGCTAGCATTTGAGGTGGTGTTGATATTGCTATGGTCTTAAACCTTTTTCAGAAAATTGAATATCAAACTTTGAGAACACCAAGGCATTTTGGAGTATTTCATAGGTTACTTATATAAAGTTGGAAAGGACCATTAAATAATCTAATCTGATCTAATCTAATAATCTAATCTCCATCATACTAAAATTTATGCATTTTCTGTACCTACATATTGTGTCTGCTGAAGTGAATCTTCCTCAAAACTCATCTTTGAGAAAGGTCTTTACCTCAAACCCTGGCATAGCCTTTTGCTAGTTTGCCTCAGTGGTTAACTTCTTATCACCTTGGCATTATTTCCATTATTGTCTGTCTTCTAGCCAGTGATTATTTTGTTATATTTATCTACCTAAGAATGGCTTCATAATTAGCTTTTTCTCTGCAAATATTTTTCATCTTCAACAGAATATTCAAGAAATGCTTCTACTTCTTTGGAAAAATAGACTGAGCTTTTTTATATGTCTTACAAAAACATGACTTTTTCAATGTAATTTTTTTAGCTTTTCTGTACTTGTTCTTATATTTCAACATCCTGTCAGAACTGTGTGTTTTGGACACATAATTATAAAATACATAGCAGTCATACAAAATAGGACTGGGAAGATAGTAGGCAAAGTTGTCCAGTACATCCACCACTCCAGGGCAGGATCAGCTGTAGACTTTCTTGATCAAGGTTTTTTAACTTTTAAAAATTTCTACCACTGGAGAGCCTATAACCTCTCTAGGCAATCTATTCCAACACTTCACTATCTTTAGCATTAGAAAGTAAATCTTCTAACTAAAATGGGGCATGATAATCCAGGTAAGACCTTCCTAATGCTGAACAGGATTTTTTCACAGTCTGGTTATCCTTTACAATAACATTTGATTTTTACAACCGCACAGCCCTTCACTCGTTTTCAGCTTAAAATTCACAGTAGGTACTAAAGCTCTTTTCCATAAAATTATTATACAGCCAATAGTTTCACTCTTTGTTTAGATGGCTATCCTAATACTGTTCTCTCCAGCCTTGTATAAAGAGATAAAATCACTCCATTCATATTCACTACTACCACTTTTGTACATTTCTAGGTCTCATCAGCTCCTTTAGGTTACAGCACAGTGCTAAAACTGAATTAGTTTCTTTGCCTTATGACTCTTTAACTCGCCCCAGTGATCCCCAGTGATTAAGCTTTTTAAGAATGCATGTAATTTTTCAATAAGACATTTATTATTCCTAGGGATGCAAGCCAGTACTGTGTTGTAGGGATCTGTCAAAGCTAGTCAATGATAGCGTATCTTTAATTCTGCTCCTCTGTAGCATTCAGGTGCATTATTCAGAATTATTGTTCATGTGCCTTGCTCAGACTTAACGCATGCTCAGATTTTTATTTGTGTACCTTACCAAGAGCTTATGAACTTTGCCTGATGATAAGTGTTTACAGTTTTTCTTTAAAAAAATCGAAAAGTGAGATTCCTCTTAGCAAGACATTTACATATATACAGTAGATATTTTTTATATTGGCAGAGCACTGTAATTGGGAATGAGTTATGACATCACTTTGGGAACAAAAAGAAAAAATTGGAGTATGATGCTATAAATAAATTGATGTGGAAAACCTAACTTCTTCAAAAGGTAGTTTGAGATGTCAGGTGTCAAGTTAGACTAATGGAAACAATTATTTCTGATCTGGTTTCTGTATAATATAGCTTTGTTCTTTGAAGAGTATTGAGTGTTTGTCCCCCACTCTCCTGTAATTTAGCACCGATTATTTTAAATCAGATAAATTAATCTGCAACTATACTGAAAAAAAAGTTGATAAACTATTTGAATTGGCAGCTATCACATAATCTGCATATTTAGTGCACGTTTTATTTACTTGACATGAGTTGGAAATAATGTTTCTGAGATGCATCAAATGCCCTAAACCATGATGGACATGGTGTATTTATAAAACCGGCACAAAGGCACATACTGGAAGATAATGTTGGACCATGAAGTCATGAACACATTCAGATCCTGCTAAGTTCTGAAATGCTCATCAGTAACAAAACCTGGTATTTTGGAAAAGCTAACTTTGAGAACCAAAAAATTGATGAAGCCAACAGCGTTTGAATTAAAGACAAAATGCAGAGGAAGCATGGATTAATCTTATTCAAAAGTACAAGCACTGTCTGGAACTTTAATTCCTGATAAGGGAGCACAGAATGGTCAGAAAGGATTTCCTTGTATCTCTAAGCACCTTGCACAAACAGTGGAAGTGAGAAAGAAAACAAGAAGGATGGAAGCAAAATTAGTTAACAGGTATATCCTGTCTGTCCAAGATAAGGCAGTGTAGAAAAATTAGAGCACGTTAAGAGATTTAATTTAGACTTTACAGAGGAAATTAAAATTAAGAGCAAAAAAGGGTATTTTACTCATAAAGACAAATGTGCTGTTACAGGCTTCTTGGTGTTACACACTGAAGGCAAATCTTTTGCTTCAATTTAGGTTAAAGACTGATAAGAAGCTAATAGCACAGTACCTAATGAAAACTATAGGAGAAAACTAGCAATAAATTCCAGGGCACAAGCAAAACTTTTATTGCTTAGTATGAAAAGATCTAGGGACACTTAGACCTTTCATACTGAAGTAATTAATGCATGGAACTCTGAGCTGAATAGAAACTACCATTAGTAAATATAAATTCAAGCTTTTCTAAGTACAATATTCTACATTCACCTAAATGCTTGTTTACAGCCTTACAACTATTACAATATAAATACTTTATATTTCCAAATGTTGATGATGATGAATAAAATAAAGTAAAATAAAATAGCATGTGATGAAAATGCTGTATTATATTCTTGTTTCAGAAAACCTCTGAAAACACCTGCTGTGGATTGTTAAATTCTTGCAGTCTAGATGGGTCCATACAGAAGGTAGTGGCTGATGTTTTCTGAATTGCAAGTATGCCTGATTCAGGTGGTTCATGGGCCTCAAACAGCTGACAGCTATAAAAGGACCCTGGGGAAGCTTTGAACATTTTCCTTCTTTCTATATACCCATCTCTGAAAATTCACTTTTGGTTGTATCAAGGACAGGATACTGGGCTAGCTGGGCCTGTGACTTGACACAACAATGCCTTCTTCTGCTCTTATATATGTCACGTGTACAGTAACAAATTGTCAAGAGGGCCAAGCTTTTCTTAGTTTCTGTTACCAATTTTATCAGAGAGACAAATTTTGGTACGTCAACCTAACCATCTATCTTGATGCTTATATTACACCTGCATTAGACCTGAGTAGTCCAGTAGTCTTCCCCTCTAGAAAATACTGGAAGTTTATTTACCCCTCCCCAGTGTTAAAGGAAAAAAAAACCTTATTTTGTGTATAAGCATATTTTTAGTCCACCACGTTCAGATTTTAAAATTTGATAGGGTTTTTTTTATTTTTAGGTTTTGGGTTTGGTTTTGTTTTGTGTTGTTTTTTTTTTTTTCCAATAAGTTTCGTCTATTTAGGCTGATAAGATTGAATTTCATGGAATTATTACAAGAAAGAGTGAAGAACTACCTCACAATTTCTATCAGCAGTGGAACTGAAAAGCATGGGTTTGCATCAGCGAGAGCAGTATTAAGGGAGTGCAAATGTATGTTAGCCAGAGAGAACAATTTCAACATTCATCTTACTACTTAAAAATTAAAGAAGAATTATTTTGAAATTTACCATGCTAAGTACAAGGTCCTACACCTGGGTCGGAGAAATCATAGGCACAGCTACAGGTTGCATGGAGATGAGATTCAGAGCAGCCCTGAGGAGAAGGACTTAGGGTCGTTGATTGATGAGGGAATGAACATGAGCCGGCAGTGTGTTCTTGCTGCCCAGAAAGCCAATCGTATCCTGGGCTGCATCAAAAGGAGTGTGACCAGCAGAATGAGGGAGGTGATCCTGCCCCTCCACTCTGTTCTCGTGAGACCTCACTTGGAGTATTGTGTGCAGTTGTGGTATTCTCAACACAAAAAGGGCATGGAACTGTTGGAATAAGTCCAGGGGAGGGTCACGAGGATGATCAGGGGACTGGAATACCTCTCGTACGAAGATAGGATGAGAGAGTTGGGGCTGTTCAACCTGGAGAAGAGAAGGCTGTGTGGAGACCTCACAGCAGCCTTCCAATATCTGAAGGGGGCCTATAGTGATGCTGGGGAGGGACTCTTCACGAGGGACTGTAGTGAGAAGACAAGAGGTAACAGGTTCAAACTTAAAGAGGGGAAGTTTAGATTGGATCTGAGGAAGAAATCCTTAACTGTAAGGGTGGTGAGACATTGGAATGGGTTGCCCAGGGAAGCTGTGATTGCTCCATCACTGGTGATGTTCAAGACTGGGCTGGACATAGCCTTGGGTGACATAGTTTAGTGGGAGGTGTCACTGCCCATGGCAAGGGGGTTGGAACTAGATGATTTTAAGGTCCTGTCCAACCCTAACGTTTCTATGATTCTATGATGTGCAAGTGTTCCCATCTGGGAGATTCTTCTCTTGCGTTTCTTTTCTAGCTTCTAGATGGTTTATGGAACCTCCAGGATACCTTTTTTTAAATTCTAGAGGGAAAGTAAGGAGCAGGCAGGCCTTCACCTCCCAGTACTGTTTCATTGTGACATAACTTTGAGAAGAGAGAGAGAGAAGAAAAAGGTAATGCCTAAACTCTCTTAAGGCAGTGGTAGAAAGGGCATGTTTTGTATTGCTAGAACACTATCGACCTATTTCTTCACGTGTGAGACCTTTGAGATAGATGTCACATAAGAACAGGAATTGCTGCTTTATGGTCTGGTGTAGCTAATCAAAGAAAAGAAGAAATAGAAAGAAAATAGTTTTGTATTAGCACTTTCATTTCTGACAGCTGCACACGCTTGTGACTCACAAAACACCAATACGAATAAAACACAAGGAGCTTTGCTAAAGTACAGCCTGTAGCCTTTAGGTTATATTCAGCCAGCTAGGCTTCAAGTTTCTGGTGACATCTTATTAATTTAGGATTTGGAAAGTGTCAATGAAAGGAGGGTCATGGTTTAAACCCAGCTGGGAACTAAGCACTACACAGTTTATATACTGTGAATGATATGCTATGGAATGGAATACCCCTTTGGCTAGTTTGTGTCAAGTGTCCTGTCTCTGCTTGCTCCTGGCTTCTTGTGCCTCTCCTCACTGGCAGAGCATGAGAGATTGAAAGTCCTTGATGAGGGTAAGCACTACTTACAAATAACTAGTACAACTTGTGTTATCAACCCTATTCTCTGACTAAAGTCAAAGCACAGCACTGTACCAGCTACTAAGAAGAAAATTAACTCTATCCCAGTTGAAACCAGGACAGTATTCACCCCTTATTCCATCCCATCCACATCATGACAGTTCCCACACTTCCCACAATCATTTTTCCTGTCTTTTGATCCATCTGTCTACCTATCTGTCTATCTATCTCTCTATTTGTCTAGATCTAGATATACTTACATACAGATACCATTCCTTTAACCTATGGACCATCCCTTCAAAAATTGAGTTAATTCAGTCCACTACTTGGGGCTCCATATAATCATAGAAATGTTAGGATTGGAAAGGACCTTAAGATCACCTAGTTCCAACCCCCTGCCATGGGCAGGGACATCTCCCACAAAAACCATATCACCCAAGGCTATGTCCAACCCAGTCTTGAACACCACCAGCAATGGAGCAATCACAGCTTCCCTGGGCAACCCATTCCAGTGTCTCACCACCCTAACAGTAAAGAATTTCTTCCTTTTATCCAACCTAAACTTCCCCTCTTTAAGTTTGAACCCGTTACCCCTTCTCCTGTTACTTCAGTCACTAATGAAGAGTCTCTCCCCAGCATCACTATAGCCCCCTTCAGATATTGGAAAGCTGCTTTGAGGTCTCCACACAGCCTTCTCTTCTTCAGGCTGAAGAGCCCCAACTCTCTCATCCTGTCTTCATATGGGAGGTGCTCCAGTCCTCTGATCATCCTCGTGACCCTCCTCTGCACTTGTTCCAACAGTTCCATGTCCTTTTGATGTTGAGGACACCAGAACTG
>JASSUY010051229.1:0-19667 GCA_032466535.1 Forpus xanthops | reverse complement strand
TCCCAGGCCAAAAGTCAAAAACACAGTGCTGCACCAGCTACTAAGAAGGAGAAAAATGACTGCTACTGCTGAACCCATGACAGACAATAGTAAAAAAATTTTAAGCGAGTCATAAATTTGTTAGATTCTATAATTTTTTAATATTCCACAAAAAATAAAATGCCTTTTAATATTTACATTCAAGTGCAGCTATTACATAGCACTTGTAAATGTGAAGATCCTGAATCTTTGTAACCAAAATCTCTTAACACTGACAGTGGGACATAAGAAGACTGTATGCTTGGGTCCACAAAGGCTTCTGCAAAGTTCAACATGTCAATATGTAATTTCAAAATGTCCAGCTCCCAGCCCTGATTTCAGATTTGTGTCACTCGTTTTCCCTGAACACGGCCCGCAATCGGGCAGGTAGGAATGGGATTCACAGTCACCTCACGGAACAGGAGATAGTCTAAACTAGCTAGAAGGAAGAACCAAAGAGATGGTGCATTGGAAATCCTGACTTTCTCCCAAGCTGAGGTTTTTGGTCAGCAAAGAATCTCAATTGGATTCACAGCATGAAACCCATCACATACCATACCTTGTGCCTTTGGCTACAGACAAGTGGCTTACTCTTTGCTGTTAAAGCCCAGCTGGAAGAAGTGATTTGCTACAAAATTTTTCTTTCTTTCAAATGCAAATGGATCTGGCGGCTGTTGTTACATATGCAGACTTTGTTTTGCCAATATGCTGAATGTGCATAACTGTACATGTCACTGGCAACCCTCATATCTAAGGAAAGGGAAAGTAAATTGTGAGGTGCAAAGCTTGTATGAGCTTGTTCAGTGTAAAACCTCATTGGGAAAAGCTTGAGTACCTCCTGAAGCTTTAGGATTAATTAATCACCGTTTTGACTCACCTCCATTTAAAATAATTAAGCCTTTTTGTGGATCTAGCTTTCATATAAGTGAGGATAAAACCTGAAAAGTTTTCCAGGCTTGCCTGCATAATAGGTTTAGGATTGCTGGCTCAGTGCTGAAGATAAAGCTTGCTTTTATTTCTTTTCACAGTCACACAAAAAGGAGTGACAGAACAATCATTAATATAGAGGTATAGAGTCCTGATAAGCAAGAGGTAGTATTCTTCTGTTTTATAAACTCAGTTTGGAAGATTTCCCTAGATTGATGTTCTACAAGTTAATCTCATTAGAGGGATTCTCCTCTGTAACACTGAGCACTGGAATTGGATTGAAGTCAGAACCTCTGAATGTACTAGAGATTTATGCATGTATTCTGCTGAAGAAGGAGGCATTCAGGCAAACATTTAAGATCTTTTTTGAAAGTAGCTTTGTGGACTTCTTATCACTGGCAGATACAGCAATATCAAATGAGTAGCAATAGCTGGCAATATTCTCCAAACAACCTACCAAATTACTTGCAGATTTGTCAGTACTGCTGGGACACAAGGAGCTGGTTCTGAATTCATTTGACAATATCTCACTTATGTCTACAAATATCTTAAAGAGTCTATGAAACTTCTAATGATATCCTTTGTTTAAAAAAAAAGATTAAATCAGTTTTTCTGGGATTAGATTAGGTGAGATGTTCTGTGTGTTTCTGAGAAAACTACATGCCCCCTGCTGCTAATCATGGTTTCCCATACTGACTGAATGGTAAAGGTAAAGCAGATTTTGCCCTCAGATACAATGACAAGCAGAGGGGTTTTTATATCCCAACACCGTCAGCATCAACTGGTAGCCTGTCATAAGTATTATACAAATGTTTTGCATTATTTAAATATACAGTGTTTGTCCACCTTGGAGTTAAATAAAATCATCAGTCCTCATGTTTGCCTTGGAACATATCCCAGAATAGGAATGCTAGCTCTTATCTACTAATCCACTCAGAACAAGCTTAGAAGGCTTTGACACTGCTCAAATGTCAGCCTAAATATCTCTATTTGTTTATTACATCTAGTTAATGGGGTCAATTTGGTATGTTCAAAATAGAGTTATTTAAACTTCCTGCTCAAAGGAGAATCCCAGGAGACTGGAATTTATATTTCTCACTCTTTTCTAACATGAGTAGATTGCTTTCTTCTCTGAACTTTTATGGTTTTGAACCAACTCTTAATTACTAATTAATCTCTAAATCAGATGCTCCCCCGCCATAATGAATGAAGGAGAGCAGCAGAGTAAACCAGGGTAGAAACATAACACATCGCTTGGGAATTTTCTGGTTTAACTCTGTGCAGGTTAATGATTCTGCAGGTTAATGATTCTGCAAGTTAATGGCAGGTGGTCTGTCTCTTTGACATCTGGGGTTTCCATGAGATTCATAATAGTACCTGCAGTTACTACAGTTACCTGGAATATTTAATATTAAGTTAATATTAAACTTAATGATTTCAGTAACTTCTCCCTACAGTTTCCAACCCTCGTCTTCATTTATGGAAGAGTGTGAGGAAGAAAGCAGTGGCATCATATATGCTCTACAGAGGAGACCTCTGTGGCAGCGCGGCTTGCTGATAGCAGCTTGCAGGGGGAACAGGAGGAAGTGCAAAAGGCAGAGATTCACTGGGCTGAAATAAGACTGATTGGTTCTGTGCCTTGCCAAAATTAGACAATTTCTCTCACTCCTCCAGACGTGAACAACGCGTCATACTGCAGCAGACCTGCTGTCCTTTTAAGCTGCAGTGGGCTCATTTATTATGGAGTTGTTTAATTTTTTACTGCAGCTGGGACATACAGAACATTTTCTAGGTTAGTTCTTTCCATGTAGACCTAGCAGGCTTACAGTTAATGTAAGGAACAACAGCATGGCTAAAGGAGGAACTTTTAGGCATTTCTTAAGTTCTAAAGAGTATGCAAAGGCAATCTAGTGGGAAAAATTGTGAGAGTACTAGGGTTTATCTGGATTTTTTTCAGTTGATTTTGCATCACACTATTATAAAAAATATGAAAAGTGCTCAAAAGTTTTCCATTTGTTACAGTTCTAGCCATTTCAATGAGATTTTTTGCAGAATTTTAAACTCCATGATAAACCTGGGCTCCATGTCAGTGTCTAATAATACATATATGTGGGTAACTATTGCTTCAATAAGTCACCAGCTGGTGGCCACCAGCTCACACTCTGCGTCTCCATTTGTCTCCATTTTGTCCCAGCAAGTCACCAGGGACATGCTGCATCTGCCACCTTTTGGATTCATGCCGGTCCCCTCAATGTAGGGGAGGGGAGAACAATGATGAGGTGCATCCAGCATAGATGCATGGGAGAAGCACAAGAAGAAAATGCTCGCGTGAACCTATGGAGGCAAACTTGCTTTCTTCATGTTGTGTCTTAGTTGAGGGGAATGAAGATGCTCAGAGGGCTGGAGCACCTCTCCCATGAAGACAGGCTGAGTGAGTTGTGGTTGCTCAGCCTGAAGAAGAGAAGGCTCTGGGGAGACCTTAGAGCAGCTTCCAGTACCTAAAGGGGGTCAACAAGAAATCTGGAGAGGGACTTTTTACAAGGGTAAGTAGTTTGACAGGACATGGGGGAATAGATTCAAGCTGAAAGAAGGTAGATTTAGATTAGCTATTAGGAAGAAATTCTTTACTGTGAGAATGGCAAGACACTGGAACAAATTGACCAGAGAAGTAGTGGCTGGAATTGTTCAAGGCCAAGTTTGATGAGGCTTTGGGCAACCTGATCTAGTGGAAGGTGTTCCTATGGCAGGGGTTTGGAAATAGATGATTTTTAAGATCCCTTCCAACCCAACCTTTCTGTGATTCTGTGATTTGTGGACTGAACATGCACACTGACAGTTTTACACTGAAAGTCTGAACCATCACTTCCCTTTAAGCAATCGACCATGTAATCTTAAGCATTGACACCACATGCACCCACGTTTTGGCATCTCTGTGTTCAGGGGCAGCACTAAGCACATGATTAGTAGCTTTGCCTCTAAATACTTGTAAAACACTCCCTTAAAGCTGTCCTCCTTAAATTCTCTGTCACAGAAGCCAGGCTATTTATTTCAATGAAGGTTGAGATCATGTGGAAAACAAGAGCATTCATGGTAGCGTAATCAGAAACTGGATCCTGATGCAAACATATTAGGGAGACAAGCTTAAGATAGGCAAATTGATTCTGATGTCTCTTAATTGTTGATTTTTATCTCAGGTTTTGCATTTAATGTTCTGTGTTTGTGTTCCATTTGACTGTAGGTGAGACCTCATTCTTATGAATTCAAAATACACTGGCTGAGCAGCTGTCACTGGATTTTAGAACACTCATCTGAAGGGCATTAATTTACTACAAGGTAAATTGCAAAACATCAGAAAGCATTATTAAAATGATGAGATTTAAACATAGTGCTCAGAATACCCAATTAAGGAATCCATTAGGCAGGGAAAATATTATGAGTAGCATTGCATAATGCAGCATACTTTGCACATCTGTATTCTTTTATGCTTATTAGACATCAAGCACTAGCCATCTATTTCAGATTGAATTTATGTCATAGAGTACCTTTGTGGTACAGAATATATAATGAATTACTCATGATAACTTTCAGAGGCAGCAAAAACCTTGAGTCTTTAAGATGCAGAAAACAAGTTGGATTGTTCCATGCAGGTATGGCTCTGCTGAAATTGCCTGTTTGGAAACTCAGATTTTAGAATATATTTATAGGTGTATTCAGGGGATTTTTTTTTCTCCCTAATATCTGTATTTCTCAGATCGCCTCCTCTTGCTTCACAGCCTTATTGTATTCCTATCTGTGTATGTCCACACAGTGCAAAGGTTATTAAACACCCATATTTACACTCGGAGGCAAATCTGTGTTTAAGGCAGTACGTGGCCACCCACACCATGATGTTATCAGGCCTGTAGCATAACACTGCTCAGAGATCAAAAAAAAAAAAGAAAGATAAAGCTTTAATCAGTTATTCTCCCCAAATGTCATTATCTTCTTTGCATTTGATTTAAATTTGAGCATGAAGGAATAGTCTTGTCTTTTTTTCCCCTCACTCTAATTACCCATTCCAGAGAATGTTTTTGTTCATGTAATTTTACTGAAATACAATGATCCTGCAGAAGAACCTGCAACAAGTTAAATTATGTTCACTCCAGAAACATACTTGTGTGATATTTGCAACAGAAGTACGTATGCCTCCAAGAAATAAGCATTCCCAGCGTTGCTATTTTGCCTCCATAAATGTTGGTAACAGCAAAGTTAGGTGCCAAAAATATGTATCATATGAAAGTGTCAAATTTTGCCCAGTTGCGACCTTTAAATTGCCATCAGAAAACTGCTTTTCTTTATTAGAAAGAGGAACTATTGTAAAAAAAAAGAAAAATCAGTGTATTAATAAATCACACTTAAATACAGCAGAGCTATCAGAAACACAAGAAGTATGGCTTATTGCAGTTGTTCTTGATCCTGTGCTGTATTTTTCCAGTGTGGGCCATTTTATGTCTACAAGCACCTGCTGGAGACATTTCTAAACCTGAGGATTAGATTTAGTCTAAAACAGAAATGTGAAACTAATTAAATGCAAAAGCCAGCATTCTTACTGTTCCTTTAGCTCCCTTCTCTGCATGAAGGAAGTATTTATTGTTATTCTTGCCAAGCACAACTTAATATAGTTTAATATTGTTTTTAAATACTTACAATACTTTATAAACTGTGGTTGGGGGCACTACAAAAATCTGTCCTCATGGAGCCGGTTGTAGCAGAAATTGCCACCTGAAATCTGTGGCAAAGAAATCTTCCCTGGCATGAAGATGATGTTCTGGACCTGCCCTTGGCTGCTATTTTGGCTTCCTCACCCAGGAGGTGGGACAGTGCCATTTTCTGGTCAGCCAGCATAACAGCAAGGGTGTGTTTACACTGAGTTCTCAGGGGAGTCTTGGCTGGGGTGTTACACCAGAGAAACAAGAGACAATGTTTTGTACCACTGTAATTATTGAATGATGGAGCTTCTGGAGGACTTTCCATGCTGCCTTCAGCCTGGACAGGCCAGCCTGGGCTCCATGCAATCATGATCTCAGGTGTCTTGGTGGTTTCTCGCCAATAAATAATGGCTGCACCCAGGGGAAGTGAGACAGTAAGTGGGAATTCATTGGGAGAAGAGGAACTGGAAGGCCTTATTTGAAGGGGTGTGTAAACCACCACAATAATCTTTTCCATTGTCACACACACATGCTGAAGCTCTTGCCACAGACTTTTCCGGGGCACGGGCAACCGGCTGCACCAGGTATCTGGAGTCCAGTGACCTCTTACCTGCTCATATACTGATCTGCAGTTGTGCTAAAGGTTGCATTAAGGCCATTTTTGGCACTTTAAGTCAAGAAATAATGATGGAATACTAAATGAGCTCGTACTAAAACTCAAGTTTGTTAGCTTGTCCCTAAGTTAGCAAGTTTTTAAGTAGGAGGAAAATAAGTCAATAAGCTCCTTTGTACATGCATGATATACATTTGCTTCAACATTTGTTCCTTAAGTATGTGTTTGGTCTCTGTGTACATATAGTTGTAAGTATATATTTACAACACAAGTCATGTTACACATGTGTCAAAAAACTATTAGTACAAATATCAGTTTAATTCATGAACACTGAAGAGGGCATTTGGACAGAGCAACCTGGTCTAGTGGAAAGTGCCCCTGCCCATGATGAGGGGTTGGAACTAGATGAGCTTTAACGTCCCTTCCAACCCAAACCATTCTATGATTTTACGTCACTACTGTTGATTAATTTTATATGTGAGTGCATAATGAGAAGAAAGTATTTTTAGCCATTTTTCTAAGAATTTGATTACAGATTTCAGTGTGGTTAGTTCTTACACAACAGCATGGTTGAGGTCTCTTTAACAAATCATTTGAACATATTATCCAGTCAGTATGAGTGAGAACTTTCTGTTTGCACATACAGGAGAAGCAGCTTGAAGCTGAATGCAGCATCAATGAGCTTCCTGGCAACACATGCATTTGGGGGCAAAAATTAGCCTAGGTTGCATTTCAGTGTCATATAAACCCCAGAAACTATTTTTATCTGCAGGTTGCTGTGTAAAAACATAGACACTGTGTCCAGGAAAAGCACCAATCTGTGGCTTAGGTACCTGCGCTTGATGCAACACTTGAGATGTGTCAGTACATTACACTGTAAAACAGGAAAGAAAAACACTCCCACTGAAATAGAGCGTGTCGGCCTCAGATGATTTATGACCTGATTCAAAGTGCCCTGAATTCAACAGCTCTAGTCCTGCTCTGTTTTCAGCAGAGTTTGGCTCAGATGGGTGCACTTCCAAACCACAGTCAGCACAGCAGTGAGCGAGGCCAGATGGAAAGTGCCCGTCACAGCCGGGATGATTCAGGGAACAGATGGGCTCTGTAGCCCTCCCGCTTTGTTTTGAGAGGGGAGCGGGAGGACACATAGCTGATGTTGGGTGGGAGGCTGCTGCTGCTCTGAGTGGGTGTGAAGTCATGAAAGAAGATGAAGGCAAGGAGAAAAAGAGAGAGAAGGGAGTGGTCCGAGGGGAAGGCTGGGTGGAATGTGAGGAATTAGCACGGGGTGGAGCAAGAGACAGGGGAAAAACAGACGCACGCTTGGGGTTATGCAACTTGGCAAGTCTTAAACCTGACACTGGCAGAGAAGGAATCCACAAAAAGCTCTGAGGAGATGTGGCAAGGGGATTGACAAGAAAGGTAACACCAACAGGAGGGAGAGCAGGTTATCTGTGCGTGGTAGAATGATGATGTAAAAGAAAGAAAAAATGAAAGAGATAATGAGATAAAGAAAAAAAGTGTTGCTGAACTACACTGAACAATTCTGTTTGTTGAATCCAGTATGTTGTATCCATGGAGTTTCTTTTTCTGTAAGCTCATGCAATGAAAGGATTTTCTGAGCTGCACTGTTTCAGGACTAGCATGTCCTGTATCCTGGATATACTAATCCACGTGTTCCACACAAGAGGTGCAAAAAGTGTCTCAACTCTATAAAATCCAAATGTTATAGGACCTTCAGGGACGGAGGGGGGTTGGGCAGCACACAAAAAAACCTCCAAATAATGTGCAGGTAAATAACTTTTCTTGGGGGGAACTTGTCAATAGATACTGCTTGAGGAAAAACTATTACACATAAGGAACCACAATACACACAATCCATCATCTGTGAGCTAAACTGAGGAGGTGCTGGGAGGCAGCTAAAGAGGTTGGGGTACTCTCCAGATAAAAAAAAAAAAAAAAAAAAAAAACCAGATAAAAAAGTAATTTTGCCTAATGTTGGTGTTTCTGTCATGGAAAGTGCATGATGGAAACCTGAACTGATCATCAGGTGGTTATTTCATAGTAGTCAGAAGTAATGACACATGCAAAAAAGCCCCATTAGCAGAATGGGCCCTTGCCTGCTACCAGTTGAAAATCAGAAGGGAACTAATTGTTCTGTGCTGGAACAAATCCTAGTAGAATTTAAACTTGATCATATAGACTTTGAACTAAAATTTGATGACTCACTAGTGTTTTGGTGATTACAAGCACTCCTGAGGAAGTTTTGAAGTTGTTTGCAAGTGAGAAGCTAATACCTTCTACATCCAGGCAGTACACAACCTGCCTTCTCTCTTCCCTGAAAGAAGCTCAATGAAGAATACCAGTAAATGGATCATTTCATTCGCTGACATTGTGTAACCACCTATGGTAAGAATTTAGGGTGAGGCCTGAGAAACACTTTATCGAGATGGAAAATTGTAAAAGGTGTGTGTCTTTCATCACATATTTCTTCAGTGTGTCTTGCTGATATAGTAGCAACCGAGATGATCTTCTCAGACATAGCCATAATTAACAAAGTACTGGCCAGGATTCAAGATAAGAATGTTTCAGACTTTTAAGAACAGAACTGAGATCCAAATGGGTAGTAGATTACTCACTGCTGAAAGACGACCTTCAAGGATTTAATTAGTATGTGGAAAAAAATCAGGTAACTTTCACAGTGGGCAGAGGGAAATGTGGAGCTGCAGGATCCTCTTTTCCTGGGCTGTCTCATACAGCAGGAAAGCTGAATTCATGAGAACAAACAGACAATGCTGTCAAAACTCAGGCGCTAATGCTGTCTTGGCTAGACCGCAGCAATTATGAACCCTCTGTCAGCACCCTGTCTGGCTTTCCCACGGGTCTGAGGAATGAAGGAGATTTGAATACATTTACAAATAACAATTTAGTCAAACCAGGAAAAAAAAAGTATGTTTGAAAGGAGCTCTAGATTTAAGCTTGTCTGTTTGAGGCCATGATTAAACCACAGATGTTTCTGTCTCCTACAAAGCTTTATGAACCAATAACTGTACCCTCTTAAATCACAGTGTACAAATGAGCGTCTGGTCTTTTATTCACAGTATGATAAAAAAAGGGGTAGTCTGTCTGACAAATCACTTCTGTGCCTAGGAATATTTGCTGACATACATACTGCTTTTATAACCAAACTGTCTCCTTACCCAGCAAAGGATTATTTTGCCTCTTTCTTACTGTGAGAGTGCTCAAAATTTTATGGGTTGATTCCACATATTCCCACTGCCCTAGCATGAGGGAGTTGGCTCCTTCTATGGCTCTGCCACAGCTTCTTTGCACAGGTATCCAATCTTTCCATTAGCCATGCTGCTTCACAGCAAGAGAGGAGCCTAAATTATGTGGACTCAAGAATGAAAATGGAGGTGCAGCCTCATATGCTCATACCAATTGGACACACACAACTCTATGGGATCCAGATGGGATCAGCCCAAGGGTACTGAGGGACCTGGTGGAAGCACTCACTGAGCCACTTTCCATTATTTACTAGCAGCCCTGGTTAATTAGGGAGGTCCCAGCTGATTTTAAGTTGGCAAACGGGATGCCCATTTACAAGAAGGGCTGGAAGGAGGATCCAGGAAATTCCAGGCCTGTCAGTCTGACCTCAGTGATGGGGAAGGTTATGGAGCAGATCATCTTGAGTGCCATTATAGAACACCTACAGAACAACCAGGTGATCAGTCCCAGGCAGCATGGGTTTATGAAAGGCAAGTCCTGCTTGACTGACCTGGTCTCCTTCTATGACAGTGTGACCTACTTAGTGGATAAGGGTAGGAAGGCTCTACAGAGTGATGTGGACAGGCTGCATAAATGGGCAGAGGCCAATGGTATGAGGCTCAACAAGGCTCAGTGCTGGATCGTGCACTTGGGCCACAACAACCCCATGCAATGCTATAGGCTTGGGGAAGAGTGGCTGGAAAGCTGACCAGTGGAAAAGGACCTGGGGGTGCTGATTGATGGAGCTGAATATGAGCCAGCTTGTGTCCAGGCAGTCAAGAAGGCCAACAGCATCCTGGCCTGTATCAGCAATAGCATAGCCAGCAGGACTGTAGAAGTGATCATCACCCTGTACTTGGCACTGGTGAAGATGCACCTCAAGTTCTGTGTTCAGTTCTGGGCCCCAAACTATAAGAGAGGCATTGAAGTGTTGGAGCAGGTCCAGAAAAGGGCAACAAAGCTGCTGAAGGATCTGGAGCACAAGTCTGATGAGGAACAGCTGAGGGAACTGGGGTGTTTAGAGAAAAGGAGGCTCAGGAGAGACCTTATGACCCTCTACAAATACCTGAAAGGAGGTTGTTGCAAGGTGGGGGTCAGTCTCTTCCAGAAGTATGAAGGAATAGGGCAACAAGAAACAGTCTTAAGTTGTGCCAGAGGAGGTTTAGATTGGCTATGAGGAAAAATGTCTTCCCCAAAAGGGTTGTCAAGCATTGGAACAGGCTGCCCAGGGAAGTGATGGAGTCACCATCCCTGGAGGTACTGTGTTGATGTAGCACTTAGGGACATGGTTTAGTGGTGGACTTGACAGTGCTGGGTTAACAGCTGGACCCAATGAGCTTAAAGTTCTTTTCCAACCTAAATGGTTCTATGACTCTATGCTGTGTGACAAAAGTGCCAGGGGCCAAATGTCTCATACGCCCTTTTCCTGTGTCAAGTGACCTTTCCTTAAGGTTAGTCTACATAGGGAAAGTCTTGTGCAATAGGTGTTAGACACAATTAGAATTTTATTACCTGCCCTCTGCATGGACTTTCCTATTTGCAAGGAAGGCTATCTTGAGGTGTAGCATAACCTAGCACACTAACGTGCACATCAAACACCGGAAAGAAACTCTATCATGTGGTACACAGCATCTTTTTAGCACTTGTTTTTTTCAGGCTTTTCCTTTGTGTAAGCATGTTTGGTGGAATTTTTCATAACCTGTGCTCACCAACCAGCAATATTTATTTCTCTCAGACACTTGTGATCAATCCTAACTAGAATGTATGCTGGAGTTGTAGATGAACAGTCTCAAAACATGATTTATAATCTCACCAGATTACTCATAAACAGAGAAAGACTTATACAGGGATTGAGAAAAATGAAATTCCAGAGTGACTGAATCAAGATCATGATGTCTATTTTAGGAAGGATTTTGAGGTCTTACATTAACCAAAGATTTGGCATTCACCCAGATAAAAAAAGGGGGGATTAATTCTGCTCATTGTTTCAAAGGACCCTTCCTTAGAGGAGAAAGAGTGCACAAACCCCAGACAACAGGTTGTTTAAGCCTCAAAACCCAGATGTCAGGAAAAATGCCCTGTATGAAGCGGAATGGAAGCCTAACAAGGAAGTATGTTGGGCATTATGCTAACACATCAGCTCCTAGGTAGTGCTGTGGTATTAACAAGAATTACAGAGAAAAGGAAAGTTGGGGTGTGCGAAGACATGGGTACTAACTGGTGCCACCTTACAGCCACAGGTGATAAAAAGAAAATGAGGGATATCCAGGCATCTCTGCTCTGATTACAAGAACGTGCAGGGAACAAGGCAGTGACGGTAAGAAGGCTGCTCTCCAGTGCAGGTTTATAAATGGGAATGAAGTGTCCTCTCTACCTGGGGCTTTGTCTAGGTGATTCAGGGAGCTAAAGTACTCACTCACCTACTCCACTGCATTCACCAGTACTACCACACTGAGAAGCATGGCCTTACATGAGAGAGATGCTAGGGTGCTGAGCTGCTCAGGTATTTCCTCTTTCTCACACAGCCTCAAACACCCCTGACCAGTGAATGTAGTGCTCAGAAGGGGCTACTTCTGCATACCAGGTCAACAGCTTGGGTGGCTATGTGGGAGCTTCTCCTTGTCTGTAAACTCCATGACAAGGTTATGTGCTGACTCAACTTACTTCCTTTTTGTTTAACCATTCCTTGTTCAGACAAGTACTCAAAAACTATACAAAGGGGGAGGTTTGATTCTCCTTTCACATTCCTGTGAAATGACAGTAATATTATATATATATATATATATATACAAACACACTCATGTATATACACATATATATTTTACTCATCATGACTGATAGCCCTGGAGCATGGAATTATTTGTCCGGAGTACATGTACAAGCAAGCTGGTAGCAGTGTGTGTTTCAGTACCTGCCTTTGCCAATATGCCTCAGCACTAGAGAGACTGCAAGATGAAAAGGTAACCCAGGTGTATTACAGCACCCTACAATTCTGAGACTTACTATAGTTTGTGGTCTTCTAACCTTAAGAGACTGAAATCCAAGTATTTCCTGAGAATCCCTGTGTTGATTTTTCCAAAGGAAAAGCTTTGAGGCCTTGACGCTGTAAATTTGAAAAACATGATGCAAGTTTGCCACTTAATTATCTGTGGAGGCTGACTCCTGTGTTTTTGGAAATGCAATCTGCAGCATCATGTAGAGCCACCTCTGCTCTACTTCACTTATGTAACCACTTCTACCAAAAACACAACTGTAAAGCATTACTGCTCTTATTTGGTAATAAGCTCTGCTCTCTGGTCCATACCAGCTATGCAATGGATAGAGCAATGGTCCTGTTGTGTTTTCTCGAACTTCTTGAGCAAGACTACTAGTGATCTTAAAGCACAGATAGCCAATATGGTGCTTCTCTGGGAAGATCAGAAGGAGTCAGGGGCAGCAGGTCAGAAAGTGATTAACTTTGGGGAATAGATTGCACTTGTATGTATTCAGAATAGTTGAAAGTGTACAAAAACTGTGTGCTCAGACTTTATGTTCACATCTGTAGGTATGCTGGGGAGTATTATCTAGCATTGTCTTGGTGTGCACAGCTGACATGCCTCTTGTTTTTTGCACCTTCTTCAACAGAGTTAGAAAGGCAAGAATACTTCAGAAACAGTGAAGCAACTCATTGAATAAAATGTCAAAAGGATGAGGTATTTTTAAACAAACCCAGCAACCCCAGGTGATAAAATACTGTGTGACTGGAATGGAGAGCAGAACTGATCAATGACAAGCAAAATGAAACAATACAGCAAAATTGGAGAAAGGTTTCTGCAATCTGTAAGCAAGATTGCTTTCAGCATCGCTGCTCTCTGTCCACCTGTCAAAATATAATTCTGAGTCAAAAGTCTCATAAGGTTCATAATTATGAGTTACAGAAAAAATTGATGCAGATCCTTAGACGGATTAAGTTAATCTAGCTCTATCCATTCATTCGCGTGAACCCAAATCAGTTTGTTGCAGCTGAGGATCTGTCTTCTTCCTCCTCCGCAACTGAATGGATACAGCTTCCTCTTACCTCTTTATATAAAAGCATCTTATAAAAAGTATGAGCTTCTTTTTACTGTGTTACAGTTCATTTTGTGTAAGCATGCAGCTCTCTTGCCTGAACACAAATAATATGGGCAGCTATAATTTTCTTTGTGGCTAATTTGCCTTCATAGTTGTGGCTGATTAAATAGCTTTGCCTTACTTGGTTGCCAGAGAGATAAACACCTTTAAATACGTTGTAATTGGGCCTTGATTTTTTTTGTTTGTTAAAAGCATAGTTAACACCTTTCTTGGAGCTGACTTCATGAACACACAAATGAAGAACTTCTCTGAGTTGTTTTGTAAAGCACAGCTAATTAATGCAGTTAAGTACAACTGAGTTAAGTAGGAGAATCACAGCTCGTAAATAAAGATAAGAAAATTATAGGAGGTGTGACTCATATGTACGTAATTACCTGCCTGGGAGGCAGCTTGATCTGGAAGAACCAGAAGAGATTTGGGAGGCAGGAAATCCTGTGTTGCAATCCTCATTCCACCCATGACTCCGGCTGCTGTAGGGGAGTTGTCCTGCCTCTCCGTCCCCAAATGGCAGTCACTCAATGAAAGAGTGATGTAAGGATTTATTAATAGAATAGGCAAAGCATCAGAAACACTTAAAGTGTGATTTTGGTACCTGTGAATATCACACAGAACAGTTATTGCCCCAAATTAAATTTTTTTTGCACCATTCTCCATATTCTGCTCAGAAGTGAGGAAGTAGAGATCACTTCTCAGGAGTTGATCTTGAAACAAATCTGATTTTTGGTACTTACAAGTTCTTTAGATTACACAGCAGTGTTGGAAGGGAGTTATGACAGTAAGGTACATCACCCTGAAGAGAGTGTTGCTAAAGGGCTGCTGATAGCACAGAATCAAGATTTTGTTATCTCCTTCAGCTAGGAATAAGAAATTAGTGTCAATCCTAAAAAAAAAAAAAAAAACCAAAAAAAAAAAAAACCACAAAAAAGGGTCAGTTATTGACAATTAATAACCAATAAATCTGATGCTGTAACTCCATGTTAATTCAGAATTTTACTCAAAAGTAATGTTTAGAAAAGGATCTGAAGTCCTGTTTTGTAACAACTTACTCCTACAGTAAGCAGAGGAAACAAAATGTGAAGATGGGGAAATCCGAGAGGAAGTAAACTGGGGGTTGAGTCACCACTGTAACCTTGCAATCAGAGGGCAGATGTAAAATCCTGAAATGCACACAATCTGCTTCAGTGAGTGTTGCTGATCCAGATCTAGATGATTTAGGCAAGCAGTGGAGATTCTAGTCATCTCAATATTCAAATCCCCCTTTGTGTGAGGGTCCTTGCAAACACAGCTGGAACATCTATGTTTTCCCATGTGACACAGCGACTGTCAAATTGTGATACAGGCTTGTTTATATGGTCTCACTTAGTAAGATATAAGCTGTACATTCGAACTTATTTACCCACCTTGAGACTGCACAAATCACCTTTCTAACCTGTTAGAGTTTAGCATGGGTATGGTGAGAAGATTCCTGCATGAGTTCCTTCCAGGCTGTTGCCACCAAGGCACAGGCTTTTAGGGCAAACCCATTTCAGGATTCTCCTAGCATAGTCTGTAAATCCTTTATCGTTTCAGTGCATTTAATTCAAGAAAAGTTCATACCTCCACTCAATTAATGTAAGTAATTTAGGCCAAGTTACCTCCCATACATGCTAGACCATGGCATCGTGGCTTCTTTTGCCTCTATACCTCTGGAAAATCCATTCACATAGAAGCTTTGAATTTCCTGTTGGGGTGAATAACTACACCTCAGAAACAAATAAGCTGAGCTCTTTCATACTTTCCTGTTCTGAGTCATCGCTGAGCCAAAAACCCACTATTATGAAGAAAAGAAACTAAGAATATGTCTGAGGAGAGTTGAGCTGCACCTTGGTCCACTAGTGCTTTAAATGTCAGGAAACGTAGAGGATAAGCAGGGACAATTTTAACCTTCATCTGGGAGGAGAAATCAGAGAGGTGCCAGTAAAATGTCAGGCTAATGAAAAGTATTTTGCATGGTTTTGTTCCAAAATTTATTTTGCCTGGGTCCTTGGAAGATAATGACTATAACAATACTACAATTGCAGCAAAATGGAACCCAGCCAGGTCCTAGCTTTGTTTCTGCCAAGGAGCTGAAGCACTTAATGCCTTTGATGCTGTTTCATGAAACCAGGCAGATGAATCATGAAAGAGTAGTACAGAATGTGAAAATGCAAAAATGAATTGAAGCATAAAGAAAGCTGTTCTCATCAGAAGGTAGGTAGAGTGGGTAAAACACTGGAGGCTGTCGACTGATCTCAGACTGACTGTTTTGAATAGTTGACTTGTATGAGGCAAGACTCTTTGGATCAAGAACATACGACTGGAAAGCTGGAAGACTTGGCTTAAACGTTAACAAAACAACTAGAATCTGTGAAACAGAAGAAGTTACCTAGCCCAGCTGGGAAGTACAAGAAGAAGGACAATAGCCTTGCAGAAGTGCCAACACCGAGATTTCAGAGCTCTCCAACAGAAAAGCCCAGAAGCAGAAAGACAAGCATGGCTCAAATTTTAAATCCTCTGAAAAAAATAAAACAATATTAAGGAGCTGTACAAATTGTAATAAACAACATGAGCCAATACAATGTCTGGCATTGGGATGGTGGTGTAAAATCTGCACAGGATGACATCACTGTGCAAAAGCTTGCCAGCAGTAGCAGGTTGCTCACAGCAGGCTCTGAGGGATGACAGCAGCCTCACCAGCTCAGAGGAATGCTTTGTACAAGCATGGACTGCACAGCAAGCCAGGGGAACGAATGAGTGAGTGAAGCAAGAAGGGAAACAAGGAAGCATTGTTCAGAGAACAAACAGGATATTTGAGCTCAGGTGTGCAAGCCAGTGTGATGCCAAAGGCCACTGGCACTCAGGAAAATCTCCAGCAGTAAAAGGCTGGCAAAGCAAAATTCTGCCTAGCTTAGCTGAGCATTAGTAACAGGGGTGCACTGTCTTCAGGAGAGTGATGTGGCAGAGACTGGGGCAGGACTATGGGATGGTTGCAGCGAATCTGAAGTCCCTTACTGTGAAACAAGGACTGCAAACACTGAAAGGCTTTAGCAGGAGACTTAACAGTGTGTCTTTTGTTCTTTGCTGTTTGCTCTGTCTCTAGGTGAACTGGGAGCTGAGCTAGTTGAGGGGAAATGTTGAGTCACCTTAGTAAGACTCTGGCCATGGATTCCTGGGGAGGAGTATTTAACACAACCCGCTGCAGGTATCTGCAAAGCTGGAGATGGGCAAGGGGGCTGGTATCCAGGAACTGAATCCAAACCCGGTACAAATACAGGATTACCTCTGGCAAGAACAGAATGCATACAAACCTGCCATGAGAAAGGTACCTTTGTCAAGGTGTGTGAGGCTAGAGAAACAGAACCCAAGCCCTCGGTGTGTGACTGACTGGCCAGGGTTGGGAGTGCTGTGGACTTTACAGGACCCCATGTAGTAGTAGCTACTACTTTCATAGTAGTTGGCCACTCATGGGGACTCTCATCAAGCAGCTTCTGCATGTAAATGGACAAACTGTACACAGGCCATACCTCCGCTATGGCATTTGCATTGCACATTCAAGCTGTGCAGGTGCTGTGCTGTGGCCCCACTGGCTCTCCATTCTACTGCACTCAGTTGTCCAGACTTGGTCTTCATTCATGCTCTGTAGACAATCCACATAAGGTACAAGGCCTTCACTACAGTGCCTCTAGGCTCCAAAATCTTTATGAGAGACATGAGTGCAAAGCTCAGCTCATACCATGTTCCTGGTGGTGAAAAATAAGAGGTTTTCATCTAGCTCTGGAATTTTCACTTTCTAGTGAAAGTCAAGGATTGTCCCTTGGGAAGTGTAATACTGTGAGGGGCTGTGAAAACAGATGCCACTCAGCACACATCATGTCACCTTTTGCTAGTTCTGGACTTTTTTGGGGGTCCTAAAGTATGTTACTGGAATGAATTTCAACAAAGGCTGCCTTTCTGGTAACTGTTATGGTATGGAGGACAGAGAAAATCCAGGGTCTCATAACAGCATTTGAGTATGCACTCTTTGCAATATTTCACTCAATTCAGCATATCCCCATTTTCAGCTGTATTGAAGTTCCACTCCCTTCCACATCATGACCTATTTTCTTACACTTCCCCTCACCCCGGAAAAATAGACTTCCAAGTATATTCTGCAGGGTTTTCAGTTGAGACAGAAGAAAAACAATTCAAGGCTATTATGTTTTATTGTATTAAACATATTATATGAAATACTAAAAGATATTATGATTTGGTACTCTTCCCAGAAGGAGAGAAGGGGAAGCTTTAAAAGGTTTTCCATGATAACCTGATGCCAAGCTGAGGCATTTTATGGCAGAGGCTCTAGGAGCACAGGCAGAACTCCATGTGCCCTTCCAGATTTTGCCACCAGCCAGAATTTGTAAAGCAGGTGGCAGGACTTCTGACACCTACTTACCAGACATTAGTCTTTAGCAAGGACTCTCATGTCAGAAGCCAGTGCTGCTTTGGCAATATCTCACAGTCATTACGTGGCTATGTTATTCAGGGACAAGCCATTAAATAACTGTGTTACCACCAGGAACAGAACATCTCTGTTGACATTTCCTCTTAATGGAGAAAAAAATAGCGGTAACATCTTGAGAAATGACACCCACACGAAAATGACAATCCCCATTTCTTTGGCATTGCCACAGATTCCTGCAGCTATGGGATCCTTTACTATAGGGGATGCCAAATGATGATTGAGTTTGCTCCATGTACTGGTATTGTTTAGGGTGGGAGTGCAAGCCCCAGCTAACACTGTCATCAAGTTCAGGTGCACTCCAAGAATGGAATCTGTGTGGAGTGTTTTTGAGAAACCCACAGTTGTTGCAAGAAAAATAAAATAACGTTTTCCTAACCACATCTGGATACAGATGTGGTCAGCCTGTTTCTGTCCTCATGTTGCCTGAAACAAAATTATTTGTCCCATGAAGTGCTGTTTAAACTGATGCTATCCCAAGTACGATAGCAAACATTCTGCAACAGTTATTTTCATTTCTGTGACATGCCCTTGGACTCAGCTGCTGACAGAGTCAAGGACCTGACACCAGTCTGGAGGTGGGCTTTTTCCTTTCTCTTTTTACTATTTTAGTCACCTACAAGTATCTGAGCTGCAAACCAAAGCAGATGTGATGATCTCAGCTGTCACTGGGACGGAAGTGGCATTGTAAATAGATAAGACTCAGACCACAGAGCACTTTAAAGATCCAATTGCAACACCCTGGTAGACAAATAGTGACAAATAGGAAACCACTGCAGCCTTTCAAGCATCAATGTAAAGCTTTCAGAGGGACTATCACCATTGTCAGCTATTTCATTCATACTTCAGAGTAGCATCTTATACATAAGAGTGTGCTGCAAAAACTCCTCAAAGCTGCATGCTCAGCTTTAATGAGAAAAGGAAATGGTAGGCAGAAATAAAGCAATTGAACTGCCATAGTTATGGCAACCCTAAGAGCAGCTGAATCAATATGAAAAGTATATTATGGATGACTTACAAAAGGAAGAATGTTATTGAGAAGGGCAAGGTTAGAAAATCACCATCAAAACTAGATGTAAAGGTATAAGCAAAGACTCAGTCAGCCTGAAAGAAATTATCTTCACAGAGTTAAGCATACACTTAATTGGACTTCTAAAGCAGCTTACACTTAAAACAGTTTTCCTGTATGAGTAGCAGTTGTTCTTATCAAAGCAGATGTTCTCTGATATTTTGTGTTAGCATCCTTTGTACGTAAAGCAATCTGTCTATGAAAACTAGTTTTTTTCACAAAATCATAAGGGTTTGATCCATAGAACAATTAAATAAAACATACATTTTGCTTGTCTTTGTATACGTATAGGTGACTGGTACCTACAGCACATAATCTATAGCTAAGACAGTGAGTGAATGGCTAACTAATTTTACTATTTGCAGATATAGTATCATGGGTTGCTCAGGGAAGTTGTGAATGCTCCATCGCTGGTGGTATTCAAGGCCGGGTTGGACATAGCCTTGGGTGGCATGGTTTAGT
>JASSUY010051228.1:7041-21481 GCA_032466535.1 Forpus xanthops | reverse complement strand
GGAATACCTCTTTGGTCAGTTTGGGTCAGGTGCCCTGTCTCTGCTTCCACCCGGCTTCTTCCTGGCTCCCCTCCTCCATGGCAGAGCATGAAACTCAGAAAGTCCTCTGCCAGCCTAAACATTCTAAGCCATAACTTTAAAAACTGGTGTTATCAGCACTGTTCCCAAGCCAAAAAATCCAAAACACGGTGCTCACCAGCTACTGCTTAAAGGGGAAAGACGACTGCTGCTCCTGAACCCATGACAGAAGTGCAGTCACAATAGGTACTGACAGCTGTCAAAGGTTCAATATTAAAAATATTCACTGGTCCAGTAGCCAAGTTTAATCAACTGTTTTATTTGGAAGAGACAAGATTATCACTTGTACCACAGAGAACTCTATGCTGTTCTAAAGAGTACCTACAATGCTAGCCAGTGCCCTGGAGATCTGTCCAGAATTGAATTATTTATGTAAAATCTAATATTTGGACTGGCAAGGTATTTCACTCAGCTTCAGAGTTTCCTGGAGCTCTGTCTTATCAGTTGTTTTTTAAATAAACGCCAGAGATGTCTGGAAAGAGAATGTGTTCATGTTTCTTCATTGTTTTTTGGCTGTACTCCCAATGCATGCCTTAATTTCAGTGTTAGCGGTAAGCAAAAATCATTTGGGAACTGGGTTTACTGTAAGTTTCCCAATTAATATTTGCTTATGTGAAGATACAATACCTTACACAAGCTACTATTAGGTAATAAGTGATTCTCAAAATGAAAAGAGCCCAGCATGGTGATCTCATGCTGGGCTGTGTTTCTAAATAGGCAGAAAATCTTTTTGCTTAACTGAGATCTGATGCTTAAGTTATTATCATAATGTAAATAGCGTACCCCACAATGCTTTCTGAAAAAAATCTTTGTGTGGTACCTCTTATTGGTATTGTCCTCATGGTGTAGCTCTGTTTCTGTCAGGTTGTAAAAATTCTGGAGCCAGATTCTGTATACCCGCTCATTCTTTCTTTGTACTTTTTAAGCAAGATTGTGCTGTTACTGCCTGTAATCCTCAAGTAAAGAATTGCAATGTGGGAGTATTTGCAATGGCATGTCACATTTCGCATGTTTTGAAAGCAAATCCTTCTCCACTATTTCTATGGCTAGAAAACAACAATCCACCCCAGGCACATGCTGGTGGGAAACATGTTCTAGTGCTACCAAATAACTCTATTACCTTGGATGGCTCAAGGTCTGCTGATGACCAGGGGATCGTGTCATATTTGTGGATTCGGGATGGTCAAAGCCCAGCGGCTGGGGTAAGTTTCTTGAAGGTTGTAAAAAGTCAAATTTGGCTCTTGTTATGCATGTAGCATTACTGGAGCAGGGCAGGGCATGCAAGTTATGACTCATTAAATGCTCTGAGGCATGGTGTCTGTTGCTGGTTTGTCTTCCCTGCTCTCTTTGATGCTTTGGTTCAAGGGGCTTGTGATATTTTCAGTACAGCTACAGAATATGGTAACTAAGTAAGAAGACTAGTTGAGAAAGGTTCAAAATGGAAGAATAAAGTTGTGTTGCTTTAGGAGTAAGTGGTGATAGTACCAAGCTAATGTGTCTGAGAGGAAAATCTTCTGAAATCCAGATACCCCAAAACTGTAAGGGTCCGAGAGACCAAGAAGTAATAAAGACTAAGGAATTGTGTCTGATACCAGATGAGGGGAAACTTTCAGTTTAAGGTAAAAACGATGTGTAGCACTAGAGCTGCAAACACCTTGACTGGCAGATCACAATGAATAGGTTGGGTTATTAGAGCAATGGAGTCTGTTAGTCTGCTCTTCAGGGCGGGCAGACAGCAAAAAGTACCTCTTGATAAACTGGAGTTTCTGTCAACTACTATAACTATAACTTTTTCTGCTTGTCTGCACAAAGTGTTGTGTATAGTCCTTTGCAGTCAGGAAAATAGTAACAAATTGGTAAGAACCAGAAGAAGAGAAAGAGCAAATGATAGCAAAGATTCCAGAAGCAATCCACATGAGGGTATGAGAAAATATAAAGAGGTTTTGCTTCAGTATATAGCTGGCAGAGATGATGATTGGAAATATAGGGACTCCAAGGAAAGAAAGTAATTTGAGAGCAAAGAAAGCAGAACTAAGGATAATGGAGTAAAGCTGAGAAATAATAATGTACCTGTCTCAGATTTTCAAGTAGATGAGAATGTTTCTGTCTGGTCTGGGTTGGGATTGGTTTCTGTGGTTTTTGGTTTGGTGTTTCTTTTTGTGTGTGCGTGTTTGTTTGTTATTTGTTTTGTTTTGGTTTTTTATGATGGTTTTATTAAAATATTGTTACTGTGCAGACACCCTCATTAAGTGCCACTTCCAAATTTATATTACTTTGCCATAAATTGTGGGTAGGTCACATTTATCCCAAAAGCAAATCAGGAACACATGCTGTCATACTAGATACCCTACTTGATAGTCACACCTTCAACTTTCTCTGAGATTATAATCATTCCAGTGCTAATTTTTTTTTTCCAGGATGTGATCCATGGCTCAGACCACGAGGCACTACTGCAGCTAACTAATCTGGTGGAAGGAACATATACTTTTCACTTGAAAGTGACAGATGCTAAAGGAGACTCAGATGTTGATTCAGCAACTGTTGAAGTGCGGCCTGGTATGACAATTAAAAGGTCATCGATACGTTGTGAATACCTCATCTTTGCTCTCCTTTTCACTTATTTCAATGTTGACAAGATTCTCCCAAGTTAAAACACAAAGCAAACAGGTCTCTCCCTACCTTCTTCTGTTCTCTCAATAGGGTTGAGTATGTTAGACATGTCAGGATTTTTAACTGCCTTACTGGAAACGTTTCTGTTTCTTTTTGCTGGCTGTTAATTAGTTTTGGGAAATAGGAAGAGATGGGAACTGAACACTAAGTTTAGGTACAAATGCTGCAATTGTGTATTTGATGATTGAAAGTGTGTTCTTTATGCTTGTTTTCCTTCTTTTCATCTTGAAGGACAAAAACTTCAAAGAATTTAAAGGTTTTTTAAGTTTTCTTTTCGTAGTTTTGGTATTGGTCATGATAGACTTGTTTTCAAATGCAGTATAAATGCCTGTGTGCTGGAAGGATAAGTTGAGTTTTCAGGAAACAAGCCTGAAATTTTGGGTCTGTTGGAGATTTCTTGTCTGGTTCTTGGAAAATTATTTTATTTTTGTTCCTTGCTTTATTGTTGAATATAGTCACAATAATTGGCTCAAGATTCTCAATGGATATTTGTGAAGCTTGTTTTGTTTGCAAGGCACTCTAGAAGTCCAAGTATTATTTAACAGAACCCTCAGTTTGTGAAGGTAAATGTATTGGGTATTTCTGAAGTTGGCCATCCTCATTTAGACTTGCTAACAGAGTCTTGCATGCTACCGTATGAGTCCATCTTTACCTCCCTTTTTTGTGAGTGGTAGCTAGTAGTAGAAAACTAGCAGGGAACTGAAAACTTTGACTTGCCTAGTGCTTACCTCTGAGACCTTAAGATGGCAGCGTTTGGGGGAACAGAAGTTGATATTCTGCACAGAAATGTGTTCATGCTAAACGGAAATACACACTGAAGTGCTTTCTTTCAACTAATAAGCTGGGTTGCTATCTTAGGACCCACCAGGCTTGTTTCAGTACTTTTCTGAGAACATGAAAGGGCTGGGTTATAAGGAATATGGATCTTATGCAGGAAAATACTGTATTGTCTTCAGTTAATACTGAAATATTTGCCAGGCTCTGAAAGAATAGCATGTTCTTTTTTATTGTCAGATCCTAAAAGAAATGGTCTGGTGGAGCTCATTCTGCAAGTTGGAGTTGGACAGCTGAGTGAACAGCAGAAGGACACTCTGGTGAGACAACTGGCTGTATTGCTGAATGTTTTGGATTCAGATATCAAAGTTCAGAAGATACAAGCCTACTCAGATATAAGGTACAAAGATAGCCTGCTGTGCAAGGAAGATTTGTGATTTTCATTGACTCACAGCTCATAGTGACTTATAAAATAATCTTTTCTAAGATGACCAGAGAAAACCAAAAAAGTTACACTCACAGATCTAAAAGGTGAATTTCATCTGCTGTGGTAGAAAATTGCTGAAGCTAGGCTCTCTGGAGGCTCAGAACTGAAGTGGTTTTGTTTTAAAAAGATTAAAAATTCTTTGTATAGCTTATTTATTCCTTTAAATAAAGCACATGCATATATTTCAAGGTCTTTGTTCCATACACTGCTATTATTTTTTCTGAATGCTGGATGGAATAAGACAGACTTTCTTACAGTGAAGCAAGTATTGCTTATATTCAAAGTAAGGTTCTAGCAGTATCTGATCAAACCTGGTTTAGTCACCTCTTCTACTTTCTTCTTGGCTACTTGCTCTGAAGTTCAGTTTCCTAAAGTTACTCACACTGTTTCAGAGTGCTTTGAAACAGGTTCTGGATGAGAGTGAGGAAAGCAAATGTATACATACTTCTCTTAAAGCAAGAGCCAGGAAGTCCAAGGAGGGAATAATATTTGTTGTCCTCACCTTTTGTCTGTGAAATTGAGCAGCCAGAAAACTGTTGGTATGCTGGCTCATCGTGAAGTCCATGGCGTTTGGATGGAGTTAATTGATCTGTGAACAGAGTTCCCTAGTCTTTATCAGTGGTGACACTTACTTTCCAGAAACGAACAAAACCAAAGGCTATAAAATAATGCCTGACAAAAGTGGTCTTTGACAGCAGTCATGACGTTAGCTGTTCTTTCTGCAGCACCGCAGTTGTGTTCTATGTGCAGAATGGGCATCCTTCCAAGGTGATCAAGGCATCAGATGTCTCACGAACTCTGCATGTGCAGCTTTTGAAAGAGAAGGCTGACTTCCTGCTTTTTAAAGTCCTGAGGGTTGACACGGCTGGTATGTTTTGGATTGTATTTGCTGATTTCAGAGCTTTGCAGATAATCTGACTAGCACAGCCCCTGAAAACAGTGCATGAACTCCTTCTGTCTGCCACCTGGTGTCTGGTGTTGGGTGTAGCTTTCCGAAAGATGTTGAAAATAAAACTGAAAGTGCTTGTTCATTTGTGGTAGACTGGTGCCAGTTGTGTTGTTTTAAAAAACATCATCAATGACAGCATGCAAAAGCATAGGACCTTAATCTGGTCTACATCAGGAAGGCCTCGGGAATGAGGATAGATATACCTGTCTTATACCATCTTTTGTTGGAAGATGGGAAAAACTTAATATATCCATATTATAGAACATCTAATGTTTCTGATTCCTTGCAGACTTTTAGTTTTCGGTAATAGATTTGTCTGTTACCAGTCAAAATGGTGAGGTGATCACTGATATAATCTACTCTTCTAATACTTGCAATGTACACAGGCCTCTGGGCTTTCTTATAATGAACTTTTTATTTTGCCCCAAAAGATGCTTGAAGTTCTAACCTTATTTTAAACTTCACTAGTAATGTGGACTTTTTATGATATTCAGATATTGCAGATATGATTTCTCCATGATTTAAAATCAGAACATAATGATACAATCACAAAGTGAGCTAGCTCTGGCAGTAAAATAGTCATTGATTCTGTAGTAAATACTGTCTTTATTTACTGTTGAAAAGAACTGTTGTTCTATTGTATATGTACTTGGATTACTGAAATGCATAGAGTTGCTTGAAAATATGTATTTACATTTTGCTTGACATAGCAACTCTGCTAACCTAAGTTTTAAGGGGAGTAACTTTTCATTTTAGTCTGATATGATGCATTAATCTAGCAATAGCTACTACTTATAAGCCTATGAGGCATGTAAATATTCTGGCCTCAGATGCTGTAATTAAGCTTTGAACTACTGAAGTGCACTCTAGTTTGTTGGTATGATGCTTGTCTTCTAATAGATGAGAATGCTGTTAATTCTCCAGTTCTGAGGTACTTTAGAAGTACTTACAAACATGTCATAAAGGATCAGGTCTGAGTTCCACAACTTCAACTCATTTTTATTTCTGGTTAGAGTAATCTGTTCTTGTCTTGCATACAATTTCAGTATTATACACATAAGATACATATTCTTTACAGCCTGCAGTCTGATGAACTGTAAATCTGTTTAGAACATAACATCAAAGTAAAGGGAGATTTAAAAAAATAAGAGAATGTTATGAACTAGATGCTGTACCACCAATATAGCCTCACAGTAAGAGGATGCACGACAGATTGTTTACAGAAGTGACCCTATGTTTGATTTTGTTCTTAGCCTGTCTTTTAAAATGCTCTGGACATGGACACTGTGACCCCATAACAAAGCGCTGCATTTGCTACCAGCTGTGGATGGAAAACTTGATTCATCGTTATCTAAGTGATGGAGAGAGTAATTGTGGTAAGTTTGGGTGTTACAGAATGTATTTCAAGAATAACTTGTATTGTGAGACTGCTGATTATTTGCTGTCAGAAGGGAGAGTACTTTGGTAGTGGATGCTGAGGGAAGACTAACACAGTCTGTTTTCCAGCCAAGCAATATCTTTCTGTATAAAGAAGTCTTGAAATTATAATGTCATTACAGTAGTAGCCCATATTTAAAATATTCTAAAAGCTTAAATTATTACATGTACCACTATTTGAGGAAAAAAAGCGTGAAAACTTTGTCATGGGAAGAGATCTTGTGACAATCTGAGGCCAGCTGGAAGGACTGTTGGATAGTGTGGGTATTGCAAAGCTTTTTGAGTAGTGTTCATCTGGTTGTTGCAGAGCTGAAAAAGAGGCAACATCTTAAATTGTTTTAGTGTGTAATTGGTGCTTCTGTGCCAGAAGTATGATCTGACCTAAGGAAAGAAAATGCTAATGTTCTGGGTTAACCAGTGTAATCATCTTTAATACCTCAGCTTTTTAGAATGATTAATTTCAGTTTTTTTCAGTTTGCCTGTTGCATTTGGGAAATGAAATTTAGTTTCACCAGCTTAATTGTGTCTGTATTCTGTGGCACACCTAACATACCAGCTAATCCTCTCTATTTCAAAAATTTAATAATTCTGATTTAACTAAATTGGTGTTCTACTTAAGTTGACGTAAGTCCTAAAGACTGTGCAGGCTTGGAGACATTTATTTAGCAATGCACTAGTCTTCCACTAAATCTGAACATTTGAGGAGCTTGCTACAAGCTGTTAAGTAACCATAGGCTGTGTGTCTGTCTGTTGATGGGTGAAGAGTAATTGACCAACCAAAATGGGACAGTCAATTTTAAGCCTGAGGCTGGGACCTCCCGCAGCCTTGCCGTAATGCTGTGGTGTTCTGTAGTGTAACAGCACCACTGAGATAGTGAGTATACGTATGGTGGAGTTCACATTCTTGCACATCTCTCTGTATCCTTCTCATGTTTTCATGGATTTACAAATCTAACCATGCAGGTAGAAGGACCTGTCTCTAATCAGCTGCTCTTTAAAGCACTACTAAAATGCCAGTCCTAGAGTACACCTATGTTTATTTCAATTAGAGAATGACAGTTGAGGTGCTAAGCATTCCCTCTTAAGTTCCCACGTAGACTTCAGGTATCTTGGAATGGTGAAAGGTATTGGAGTGGAAGAAGGTTTCGAAAGGGCACTTTTGGTCTAGAAACCTAAGAATTTTTAGGGATTCATCTGGGAATATGAAGGTTCTAAGTTCTCCTAAGCTCCTGTTGCCACTTCCCATTCCTCAGGATTGGCTATTATAATAGACTTGTATTAGAAATTATCTCATTCATATTATTTTACAAAGTGCTGTTGTATTTCTTTTTTCAGAGTGGAGTATACTCTATGTTACTGTATCTGTTTTTATTTTGGTTGTGGTCATGGTAGGGCTTGCCTGGTTGTGCATCTGCTGCTGCAAAAGGTATGTGATTTATATTTCTTTTTAATGGGGTATATGCAAAAACTACACACAACTGCACCATTTTAATCCAGCCCTTAGCACTAAACCACTGAACTCTTTTTTCAGACATGTGAGGAGCTTCCAGTACCTATTTCCTTATAGACACATTTTTATTGAAAAAAGGAGCATCCATTCATGCCTCTGTGCTTTTCTGCATTTTGAAAAACAAAAAGTTGAGAGTATAGTGCAGATCTTCATGGTCTGCCACTGAGTCTTCCAGGTACTCTGTGCTAAAAAAGAAAATAGAGGCTCACCCTGAAAGTCACTGTTCTGGGAGTCTTCTAGGCCATAGGAAGGGAGATTGCTCCCAGCCTGGTGTTTCCCTTAGACAGGAAGGGTGGATATGGGGATGCAGCTGGCTGATAGGCAAGGAATACTGCCAAGGGCTCAGTCACTCTTTTAATAAAACAGTTTTGCCTGCTACTGTTTGTTATTTCCTCTCTGTCCTCCCCCCCCCCTCCCCCCAGTCTTCCTTACTCAGCTGATAAGAAATTCTCTTTCAAGTGACAAGCCCTTGCAAGTTCTGTTGTTTGAGGAAGTGTTCTTGCTGCTGCTTAAAAAGCCCAGTAAATAGATGGCTTGTTCAGGTGTTAGCAAATCTGAAAGGTTGTCAAAATATTTCTGGATTTTCACTTTTTTCTAGGATTTTGCAGTATGTAAAAAATTCTCTTGAAAATGCATGAGTTGATACTGGTTTCCTTTTTGTGGTTGAAGGATCAGTGTTGTCATTAGAAAGGTTTAAATAGAAGTGTCTTCTGTTCTGCCCCCAAAGTGTAAGGACAAGCTTCACAGGTTTGTGTGATTTGATGAGAAAGGGATTATTTATGGTGAAGTTGTGGATGCCCCATCTCTGGCAGTGTTCAAGACCAGCTTGGATGGGGCTTGGAGCAACCTGGTCTAGTGGAAGGTGTCCATGGCTGGGGTTGGAACTAAATGACCTTTAAGGTCCTTTCCAAATCAAACCATTCTATGAATCTATTATTTCAGCTGCTTCTGTCCTTTGTTCTCATGTGGCTTATGCCAGAGGATGAAGGCTGATTGGTACAAGCAAGTGTTAAAAAAAAAAAACAAGTAAGAAGAGGAAAGAAATGCTGCACAAGACAGAATGGCAAGAGATGCCCTTTGCCTTGTGGAAACTACAGGAAAGAGAGATAGCCTAATCCAGGATTTGGCTGGAGTTTTGGATGTTTTAAAGCCATTGCTGAATTGCCAACTGAATTCTGTTTTTTGTGGACCATGTAGAGGGGAGGCTGAGTAGCTGGCTGTGGCTGTAATGTCAGCTGAGCAGTAGGTGGCTTCTCCACTGTGAACTGTGCAATCTGAGTGGCAGTGCTTGTCCAGACATTGCCAGAGTCGATTCTTGCCTTGATAAAGGGCATGTTCCACCTACCCTGTTCCAAAACTATGAGAAAGAATGCTTGAAAAATACCTGAAGTGTGAGCATATTCTAGGAGATGTCTCCTTGGTTTCATGCATGAGTGCCTTACTTTCTACCCTGAAATCCTTTGTTACTTCTTGATCCAATACAACAAACAGTTCTATGTCTGTTCCTTTAGCTCCAGGACTTTTTTTTCTGTATTAACGGGCAGATGAGTAGCTCCTGCAAATAGCTGTTGCTTAACATAGAAATGATGATGATCTTTGCAGCACTGTAGAAACAGATGCTGGGGGAGGATTTAAATAAAGGAAGAAAAAGTGGGGATTTGCCTACAAACCAGTATGGCTTTGTCCCTGCATGTGTCTGTATGAGGGAGCCAGCTCCCATTATTGTTTGGTTTTCTTTGTAAGCATAACCAGGCAAGCACCAGTTCTCTCAGTTAAAAAGAAAAGTGGGGGTGGGAACACCTAACAAATTCTTACAGAAATTTTATTTGGAAACAAATGTATATCTACCATGTGTTTAGCTAGTATATTGACATTGAACAAACTGAACCCTTTGGCCTAGGAAAGCAAGTCAATCTTTCTTGCTTCCTTCATCTTTTTAAATTGGAGAGAAAATCAATCTAGACCAGAGAATATAATTTTACAGCTGCGTTATACAGGTATGTGCTGGAACAACTCATTAAATGTGGGTGAGAAAGTACGATGAGGTTGTGTATATTGGAGTACATAGCTGTGTTTATTGAAAGGGAGGACAGCAGGTTTGTGTGTGTACATGAGAACCAAATATCTTTCTGGTACATATCTTTTAGCAGAAAGAGAACGAAGATAAGAAAGAAAACAAAATATACCATCCTAGATAACATAGATGAGCAGGAGAGAATGGAGCTACGACCCAAATATGGTAAGTACTATCTGTTTCAGCTGAGAACTTATCCACCAAGCTTACAGTCAGTGTGTGTGAGTTGACACCTGCTGTCAGGAGGAGCCAAGAAACTGACCTACAAATCTCGGAATGGCAGAGGCAAGCATGAAGAACTAAATGGTTGAGGGAGTATCCACTTCATTTTTCATAAGGCCTTGGACTCAGCCACTGCTCTGAACTGCTTTGTTAGCCTCAATTTAGAACATCTAATTGTCCTACAGACTTTCTCCATGTAACCCCTTCTTCCTCTGCACACACTTTAATTTCAAGCTGTTTTTATGGCTGTGCAGCAGTTCCCTGCTGGCCCAGAAGCATCCTGTTAAATATCAGCAGACTTTAACTGCTGTCCTCTTTTAACATGTATTTTTTATTTACTGGAGTTTCATTCATTAGCAGGGGAAATAAAATCACCCCAAGAAACTGCTGTCCTAAAAAGACAGACAATGTTTCTGTAGAAATCATGACCTTTCATTGCTGCTTGTGTTAATCAGATAGTTCAGTGGACAGATAAATTTCCAGATTCAAGCTATAAAAAGTACATAGGCCAAGATACTATGATATCTAATTGGTTCAACGCATATACTCACATTTCAGAGCTATAGACTAATGGGCCTGCAGTGAAGTCAGAGGAGTATCTATCCAATACCTCCTAGGCCAGTTTTTATATTGATGGTGGCAGTGGTGCACACTGTTATGCTGGACTGAAGAGAGTGTTTTCACTTGTATTTCATATCAGAGCAGAAGAGAGGATAGTTAGTTGTTACTTAAGTTAAACCTTTCTAATGAGCTTGTTTTACTTTTTTATTGTCAGGAATAAAGCACAGAAGTACAGAGCACAACTCCAGTCTGATGGTCTCTGAATCAGAGTTTGACAGTGATCAGGACACTATCTTCAGTAGAGAAAAGATTGAAAGAGAGAATCCTAAAACCCTCATGAATGGAGCCATCAGAAATGGGGTTTCCTTCAACTACAGCTCCAAAGACAGATAACTGAATGAGGGTAAAAGCACAGAACACTGGTCCAACACATCTGAAACATGTTGGCCCACCTGTTTTTCCAGAACCAAAAGCTTCCTGAAACACCAACTAATTGCAGATTGAAAGGGGAAATTGCTGGCACGATTAATGTAAGAAAGGAGGAGGGACTAGATGGTCAGCTAACTCCTCTTGTCGCCATTACAGGAACAAGGAAAAGCACATCTTACTTCTTACATGTTCCATGCTGAATGTTTGTTTAAACTTCAGAAGGCCCTTTTATCTGTATCACTGCTACAGACTAGCCAGGGCTGCTATGGAACAATGGTAACTGAGATGCATAAAGATTCATGTACTGTGCTCCTGTCTTTTTCTCTCAGAGAAGCAGTGTGATTATGATGCTGACCTAAACCAGCAAAAGTCAATACAGATAAATTCCCTAACAACTATAGAGAGCAATATGTGATCACAGGCTCCATCTTTGTTTTCAGTTCAGGTTGAGAACACCAAGACAGGGCATTTTTAGTGCATTGTATTTATATCTGACTGTGCTTTGTGACTTCCTTTTCTAGGGTAGTGCTCGTCAGATGGAAATGTTTTGGTTTTTTTTTTCAAAGAAAGCTTACACTAAGAAGTACACTTAATCAGCTGTAATGTGATACATCTGTGTCCTGTAGGATGCAATGTTCCCTATATTTACATAAAAAATATGATGCCTGCAGGCAAGTCCAGCTGTCCAGGTTGCTTCTGTAATGATGAAGGTGCTTTGTCTCTCTGGTATCAGTCACATCCAGCTAGGAAATAGTAACAGAAAGACAGGAAGGACTCAGTGTAATGCACCATTAGAAGCATTTTGAGCATCCCAAACAACGTTTTGCTTAGAGAGCACTTCTAAAGAGCTCTGGACCTTCTAAGACTGAGCCATCAGCTGAGGCAACTTTCCATCTGTCAAACCTCAGTGCTCAGTTAAACAATGTGCCAGCCATTTGTGTACTGAAATGCTTGTGGTGAAACACCCTACGTGAACCGGAGATTCAACACCTACATTCATTGTCATGAGAATTGATACTAGGAAAGGTTTTAGCTTAAATATTAGGTTGTTTTACTTTTTCCTCAGTGGCTATGCAGCAACTAGATGTGTTGGCCTAAAGAGATCCCTTTAGGTGCTTTGGAAGGGTAGGTATATTGGAGTTCCAGTGTTCACAATCTGGGTAATTTCTTTACAACATGCTTTTTAAGCTTTAAAGCCATGCCCCCAGTACTGTTCTTGAAATCTCAAACTGAAGACCTGGCTTTTGTACATAAGCCTCACTTGTGGGGGCATCAGTGGGACTGGGTGGCCACAATGTCACCCTTTAATGGGGTTCCCTTAGTGACATGCTGGAGTCTTGGGCTGAGCTGGAGGAACAATGTATTCTGATGGAGAAAACATTCCTCTGGGAGCATTTTGGACAGTTTTTTTTTTTTTGTTTTAACACTTTTTTTTTTTAATTAAATCTTGTTGTGGAGAATCCATTAACAGAGAAGGATGGAACAGTATAGAGATCACAGGGACCAGATGAGAAAGGTCATGTAGGGGACATAGGTCACCTCATCAGAAGGAATAATTTGGTAGAGAATTTTGGGTCTTTCTTCATCCTTTTGTAGAAGTTTGGCACAACAGATTAGTTGGGTTGAACACTGTGGCTTCTGTGCTTCATCTGTTAATAAGAGTTGGGCAAAAGAAACTGTCTAGGTTTGAAGGAATCAGTACTCAATAGTTGCCGCAACATGGCATGCTCATAACTGGTTTCATACTTTTGATTCTCAAATGCAGCCAGCAGAAGTCCCTAAGGCTATTAAGACTGCACTGAAGAGTATCCTGTGCCCAGCCCTGCATTTCTCTAGAGAGCTGAGTGTGGCTGCAGGAGTCATAGTGGTGGGAGAAGCTGTGAAGAGCTAAAAAAGGCTAATGCAAGTGTTTTCTGTGTTTTTTCCCATACCCACCAGCAAGATACAGTATAAATGGTGTGATTTGCTTTCTTCAGAAGTTAAGTTTTAAGCGTGTATGGGGGTTTTAGGCTACTTATTAAAAAATATCCAACTTTAGTTCACCTTCCCCCTTGAGTGTGTGAGTGTATGTATATTTTTAAATAACTTGGTCAATAAAAGCAAGGTCAGCTTTTTATGTCTTTCAGTTTCTGCTCCAAATGTGATAACATTATAATTCAGTGTTTACTTTTAGGCATTTCTGAAGAAAGTTAAGGCCCACTCAAAACACTAATTTTGTTTTCTTTTTCAAATTGGAATGGTGGGCTTAATCCATTCTGCACAAATTCCCAAAATGTTCTATCTAGAAGGATTAGACTCCCAGAAACGTGCATTTTAAACAAAAGAGCTGCATAAGGAACTACAACTTTTGGTTTTGGCAACGCTGCTATAATGCTTCTGCTAAATACTATATCCAGTGTGCCTTTATCTATAAACTTACCTTTTAGGACATGTCAGTGTGGTCAGGAGCATCCTTCAGTTTTGTGAAGTCAGTCACTTGTGCTCTGGGTTTATTTTCTGTTTCTAAAGCTGGTGCTGAAGTCTAGTAGGTTGTTCTTTCAAGGAAAACAAACTAAAGACAGATTCTCTAGTAACACAATGACAGGAATCATAAATTTGCTTTCCTCAATGCTTCAGAATTCCCTGGGCTGTTCCTCCTTGCACACAAACACACTGTGAGCTCAGATCTTTGGATTGGTGATAAGCTCATATGCCATGATAAAGTAGGCATGATTTTGCTATTTCTCATTTCAGCAAATCAGAAGCATTAAACCAGTTTCGTATGCCTGAGGCCCTAGAAAGTGGAAGTTACTTACTAAATTCTGCTCTCTAGATGATGCTTTGACATCTTTGTTGCTAACAATGTTTTAGTTATGTTTTAAAAGTTGAATATATTTTAAAGTTTTGAGCTGCTTCTAATTCTACTAGTTTGATCCTTTCACATCCTTGGAAGGAGAGGTCATTCTTCTTACATAAGATCAGGTTTGCTCTTAATATGAAACTTGCACAGAAGTTGAAAAGAGTAGTTTCTGGGTTTGTGAATTTGTGATACCATATTTGTGTCACTGGGCCAAGCATGATTTTGTCAGGACTTTAGGAGAGATTATAGCAGGCCTTGATTCAGTATAATTTTTATTTCTGCAACTGTTGCTTTCTTACAGAATTATAGAATAGTTAGTGTTGGAAAGCATCTTTAAGATCATCTAGTTCCAACCCCCCTGCCATGGGCAGGGACACCTCACACTAAACCATGTCACCCAAGGCTCTCTC
>JASSUY010051227.1:2252-13397 GCA_032466535.1 Forpus xanthops | reverse complement strand
CCCCTGCACAGTTTGGGCCTGGAGCAAGCAGTGCTGCTTCCTCTCAGCTTCCCTGACATCTTTCAGCCTATTGACAGGGTACCACAGCTCAGCCCCTGCTGCAGGAGGACCTCCACCAGGGCACACTGAGCGCAGCCCTGCCCGTTGTGCACCCTCTGCTCACCAGACCAATGCAGACACTCTCTACACCCCGAGCTCTGCACTGCAGCCTCCTGTCTCATCAGCTCTTTCTGAGTGCCTATGCAGGCCACCACTGGGGCAGGCAGAGCAGAGCTCCCAGGCTGGGCCCTGGTCATAATGCGAGTGCACACCATCCTGTTTGCCTGCCTGAGCGAGCTGCTGTGCAAACTGCCTCAACCCACCCTGCTCACCGCGCTCCTGTCTTCTCTATCCTTACTCAACAATTATATAAATTTCTTATTCATCATTCACAAAGTAAGCTACAATATCTAAATTCGTAATTTCTAAGCTCAAATAAGGCAACCTTTTGTTCTTTTTATTTAAAAATTAACTAACAAAAAAACCCACGAATTAAAAAATACAACAGGAACAAAATTCACTCTCCCAATTTCTTAGCAATACTATCATCAAGAATGCATCTTGCTTTCTTCTCCCTCCCATTTTCCACAGGCCAGCTTTTTACAGAAGTTCTTCATTCAATGGAGAAACAGCATGTTATGCCCCTAGATATTCAGAACTGTTTCAACCATCTGCCTCAATGTCTAAAATACATCTGAGATGAGTCATGCCTCACAGCAGACACATCCAACAGAACCCTGTACTAGTAGGCTTACATGTGTGAGTACAGAAGACAGAACCATCAGAGAATGATCAGTCTGCAAGTCTGCAACATAAAGAAACCACTTTTAATAAAGTTTTGGTCTCAGACTTCCTTCATAAACATGCTGTAAATTTAAGGGTGAATTCTAACGTGTCATTTAGATTGAAAACTATAGCTCAAATGGAAAACAAGGTTTAAGGCACTGTAATAAATCTCCAGTAAATTCAGACAGTTCTGACTCCAGTAGGTTTAGAAGACTTCTTTTAAATGACCCAGAGGATGCAACTAATTTCACATTTTATTCTTGGCAAACTCAAATCTTTCGCATACATTGAAAAATGTATGCATTTTAGTGTTGCCCTGCTTTCCGGAACACACTTATTTCTGCTACTGCAATGACATATTTCTGTTTTAAACAAAATTGATGCTTGTAAGATGGTTTCACATGCAATCATGTAACAACTGCTTTGCCTTTCTTTTATTTTTTTGCAGTACTAATTCCCAAACAGTGCTGATGAGGTTCGGTTTGAGCTTCTAGAAGACTTTTGTTCATACAGTGATTCCACTTAGCATAATATTTGTTGGCAGTGGTGACTTTGTTATTTATTGGCAGGAGATTATTCATTACCAAACAATTATTCCTCTGAACATAACTGAAAACAGTACACATGCTATCCAAATAGTTTGTCTTCTCCCAGGCAAACTACAACTGGGTGTAAATTGAACAGAGTACAATATTAGCTTTACTATTCCTAATAGATAAATCATTTCTACATGCACAGCTGCATTTCCCAAAATGAGTTATGTTTTTCAGCTATTGCATCTGCATTATAATATGGAATATTAAAAAATAAATTCTGTAATGTTTTATATAGTGAAATAGTCTATATGTGTAAAGCCCATTTTCCTCAGCTTGTTAAGACTGTGTAACACATGTATGCCTTCCTCTAAAAGAAAACTCAACAAGTGTCTTCAAGCTTTAGGGCTTTTTTTTCCCTAAGAATCACTTTCAAGGTTTGTGTTCTTACAGAAGAGTTGATGAAAATATGATTGCTTTTCATGACTCCTCCTCTGCTGCTGGGTAGGTGCATTAAAAAGACATAGCTGTCTATCTCAATGTATACATGCCATAGTAAAATGTGTGTTATTTACTGATAAAAACCACATGACAGCAGTTTAAAAACAGGATTTATTCTGTCAGTCAAATTAGGAAGGCAGAATATCCTCTATGCCAAGCGATTACTGTCTGGGTCTAAGTGTGGCAAAATGCCAGATCAATTACAATGGCAGAGAAGAGGAAACATGAAGACAGATTGGCTCAATTCTAAGCAGAAGCACCACTAAAAAAGAAACCCAGGGACATTTTAATGTAACATCCAATTACTTAGAAGTGCATCTTTGCTCTACTCTGAAGTTTTTATTTATATAGTTTCTTTCTACATTGAGAATAAAAAAAGAAATCAGAACACAGTTGTACAAATCTGGTGTAAATAAAACCCATGTTGATTCCACTGACATAACCTGTATATTGATGCTTTTGAGATGTATCGATGCCAGTTTTTACAACAAAAGCCAGAAGTATCATGGGACAACACACTCAGAAGATATCCAATAAAATTTCAGATGTGATCACATTAATATACACCCATTTTCCCCCTTTGACCTGTAATTGATTTCAAGGAGAACAGAAAAAAAATAAAAAAAAAAAAAAGAAAAAGAAAAAGCTAGATTGCCCTTCATACCCAAGCTTTTCCTCTGATATTCATTATTTTATGGATAATTTACCTTTCCAGTGCTGGAGGAAAAAGGGTATTAGGTGGGCTGGTCGATTAAAGCCACTTAAAAGTGATTTATGGTGTGAAATTTCTTATCATAAGAGGAAATTTTTTAAAAAAAGCAGATAAATGTGTTCTCTGAGCCTTTTAATCCTATTACTTTCACTGGTAATGGGATTCATCCTCTCAATTGTACATCTCTATTCCAGGTCCCTAAAACCAATGTGGGAAACACAAGATTCCATGAAGAAGACGGACAGTTTAGTATTCTACAGGATAAATTCATCAGCCTTTTATGGTCTGAGCAGTCTTCAGATGAAGCCTAAAAGAAACTGATCCAACTCTGCTACAAGTTGTTAAGTTTGATGTCCCACAAGTAGCGCAAAATTAGTGTCTGATCATTATTTCATAGTGCAAATGACATTGTTTTGAATGAGACATATATCACAGACCCTCCAGCCCTCACCATCATAAACAGCATCTGGCCAAATTAAAACTGATTATCTAGAAATGGATACAAGAGAGTAACTTTAAATAAAGAAGATTTCATCCTGGAATAACTTCATGATGTTGTTTACACCTGAAACTGCTAGATTGTTATTTTACAAAACTTCACAACTAATTAAAATTCACAGAGGTAGAGAAATGTGAAACTGAAGTTCAAGAGATTTGCACCAGAGGAAAGGGAAAATTAGGCCCATTATTTTGCAGCATCCTGCAGCCTTGACTACTAAGAGGATGCACAATAGATCTTAAAGATATCTTTTGCTAGACTTTCAAGAAGATTTAGGAGAATAAAAGGAATAAAATAAGTTTTCTACTGAGATTCAGAAATGGTAAAAAGGCAAAATATATAATACTATGAGAGCCATAACATTTTTTATTCATTAGGAGAATGATTTGTCTTTAACAGAACAGAGATTTAAAATGAATGATACTGGCATACAAAAACCTGAAAATAAGCACAGGAGAATCTAACGTTAAGCACTGTCAGCTGGTACTCCACTTTCCATTTTTTAGCAAACCATTATGAAAATGTATTTATCCTACATAAATCTATCTTAACAATCTAACACACCCAAAAGAGAATTACAATTTTATACAATATATATAACTGGTTAACTGATGGCTTTACATCAGGAGTCATCATGACCCAGGGTATTCTTGTTACAGGGCCATTCAGGCTTACATAAAAAACTGGAGGGAAAATATCATTCAGTTAATTGTAGCTCTGTGTAACTGTTCAGTTTCAAGCCAGCCTGTCAGTGTGTGGAATTCATATTTCTATCTTGAACTTATAAGCAGGCAAATATAACTCACTCAATTTCCACTTTATAACTGCAGCATACAAAGAAAGATCAATGCTGCAATGCCATAATTATTTTTGTTGTTATTCCTTTAAAAAGGATACTGAAAAAATTGGAATGAATAAGCTGTGTGAATGATTAAAAATTAGAAATCAACTCCAACATAAATAGACAACCAAACTGCAACCTGTTTCTTTTTCATCCATGAAGAGGTTAAAATTGACTCAACTGCCAATAAATAGAGACTAGAATCAAGACTTTTTTTTTTTTTCCTGCTAAGTACAATTAACCACTGAAATAATTTACCCAGGCAGAGGGTATACAAGAGATAATTCATGATTCGAAGCACTTAAATTGTGACCAGATAAGTGTCTTGAAGAAATGCTACAGTCTTGATAGAAGGCATGGGGACAAACCAGAAACTAGTAAGCAGCACTCTGACCTCTGCTCACTAGATCAAGCCTGAAGATCGTTAATAATCCTGGTATTAAAATCTATGCATTTTAAATGGCTCTCTACATTACCATTTACTCTTTCTGATGTATGTCAGGATCTAGAGTGATGACTCTCCTCTTGTGATTGCCTTATCTGTATGACTTATCACTAACTCCTTTCTCTTTAAAGGAATTCCATTTTCCAGATTCCAAAAAAAAATAAAGCTATGTTTCTCACAGTATGCAACATAAGCTGATCCTGTAATTAAGACAAGTGCAGAGCAACTTCTAAAACCACTCAAGCTTAAAAAAAAGATGTCTTACATGCTAGGCCAGTAGTAGAACATACATGTGTGGGAGCTACACTAGGCCAATAGTAGAACATACATGGGCAGGAGCTGAGGCCTGCCATCTGCTTTCTAAGACAAGTGGGAATGAACATCCATCTGAAGTACCGGGCAAGGTTAATTTCTTCTGCCCTTGCAAGCCAGAAGCGCTCTACCACTGACAGATTTCTAAAGAAAACTAAGGAAGCCACCTGCAGTTTCCTGTATTACTGGTCTGGCTCCCTCGGTTCTGCCTCTAGCTAAACCACCTGGGGCATTTGGTCAGCCCTAGTGTGCTAGCATACACATTCCAGTTGATATTTAGACCAGCTGAGCCCTTCCTGAACCTACAGATGAGGTTTCCCCGCAAAATTAAGGCTACATAAATCACACAGGAAATGCTGTAATCAAAGACACATACATGTGCTCAGCTACATGTGTTGTATTTACAGGCTAGATAAGCTTTTTAATTATGATATCAGGTCATGGTTTACATATGTTAAATAACTAATTATGATTCTAACGTTGCATCCCTATGTACCGTAAATTTAGTTTATGTGGAACTATTACTTATATGATTTTATCAGGTTGGTTGTATGCTTGGGTGAATAATTCAATCTTTCAAACAGTTTCAAGGGACCAAACACATCAAAATAAATTCTTTAAGAAATAGCACTGGTTTTTAATGCAATAACTAAATTTGCTTAGTACAGTAATTAAAATATCTGGTCACCTGTTGAATTGTTAGTTTGGATTTCTTTCTCAGTGCAAACACTAAGCTTTAAGTTGCTCATTGACTCACTTCAGGCAATCAGCCTTTAAGTGTTGTAATGTAACATCTGAAATGAAATGTATTGCTATGGTCATCAGCAAGATTTCTGTCTAAACAAAACAGTTACTGTAATTGTCAAGTACTAATAATTATTAAAGCACTGACTTGGTAGGACCTTTTTTCCCTTCCTGAAAATTGCATTCTTATCCATTTCATTGTGTAAATCAGACAAGTGACACCTCTAAGAGTTGTTCCTAGCCAGAAGAAACAAAAAAGGCCTAAACTAAACGAACCAAACAAAAAAGAAAACCAAAAAATTTTTCAGCAGTTAAGAAAAAATTAAACACGATGAAAGAAAAAAAGTATCTACTTACCAATCAAATCCTTTCTACAAGCCAAAATACCAATAATTCTGCCACTGATTTTTCACAGTTGGTTTGTGTTGAAATAAGGGACGAAGTGGCATATTCTTACCTCTCCATGCATAATTTCCACAAAGAAATAATAAATTCTGTCCTTGTTCTGATAACTCTCACCTTTGGTATAGCTATTATAAAAATTGTAGATCAAAAGACTGCAGGGTATAACCTCTCAACTCACACAGGTAACAGGGCAAGTCAGTAGCTCTGCAAGGAAACTTCCTATGAATGGCAGATACACATACACTAATTGGTTTGTTATTATAATATAGTCACATGAGTTTTATTATCATAATACAGTTCCATGAATTATAGAGCACAAAAATATTGAGAATTTACTAAATTTTTTTGGAACTACTCAGTTCTTACTTTGGGGGGTTAGAGGTATTTATTTTTCTCCCTGAAACAAATGACAGCAGAACATATGAATAGATTTCCTCATCAGTAATATTATAACTACACTTGCTCACAGCTAACCTGTCCATGAGCAGGAAATACAATGTCCCCAGCCCTGATCACTTGGCCTTTTTGATGGTCCCACTTGCTTTTCAATCAGTTCCCTGAAAGAAAATCAACCTCTTCTAGCTGCTTGGTAACTGACCCCAGCAATACAGAATAATCAAGTTATGTAATAAGTTAATTTGGACATGGTTTCCAGGAGTCATACAGCAAAATGCCCACCTCGAAGTAGGGCTAACTTCAAAGTCCAAACAGGTTGCTAAGGGCTTTTTCCACAGATGGAGATTTCACAAACTCCCTGAGTAACCTGATCCAGAGCTTTGTCACCCACGCTGCAGATTTTGCATCTATAGCTAACATAATTAATTATTGTGTTCTCACATAACAAAAGGCATCCCAGCAAAGGAGAATATTCCTTTTCCTGTGTGTACTGTACCCTATTCCCAGTGGTTCCACCATTCACTTTTCAGAGGAGACATCCTGACTATCCCATCTGATCCCTCATTAAACTGCTGACTTGGTATTTCACTATTCATTTCATTACTAAATAGGTTAGCAGAAACCCAGCTATTAAAACTGCTTAGGCAACACTATACCATTGACTTTTTCCTCCCAGCTCTTTCAACATACAATATGAATCTAGTTTTACTTCACTGTGGTTTCATACTGACTATTTAAATAGGGTGGTGTTTTTTTGCATAATTTCCACAGTTTTAGTAATCTTATAGGTTACACAGTGCCTGACCACACAGCCAGTCCTTTCAGCTTGATTTCCAAAGAAAGTAGAGTTGGGTAATTGCGCTTGTTTTGGCTGGGATAGAGCTGTTTCTTCATTTAGTTATTATGGAGCTGTTCTGTATTTGTGTTGAAAGCAATGTTTTCAATTATTCCAGGATATTTTAATTATTGTTGAGCAGTGCTCACACAGAGCCAAAGCTTTTTCTGCCTCTCACTCTGCCCTACCAGCGAGGAGCACGGGGGAGCACAAGGAGCTGGGACAGGACACAGCCCAAACAGCTGACTCCAACTGACCAAAGAGGTATCCCACACCATATGGTGTCATGCTCAGCATATAAAGCTGGAGGAAGAAGGAAGGGAGAATGTCCCGAGTGATGCCATTTGTAACCACTACTTGTGATTGAGTCCTGCTTTCCTGGAGATGGCTGAATACCTGCTTCCCACTGGGAAGCACTGAATGAATTCATTATTTTGCTTATATGGTAGCTTTTGCTTTACTTATTAAACTGTCTTCAACCCATGAGTTTTCTCACTTTTAGTCTTCTGATTCTCTTCCCCAACCTACTAGGGGTGCAGAGTGAGTAAGAGGCTGTGTGGTGCTTAGTTGCTGGCTGTTATTAGTTGCTCTCATAGTTGCACATCAACAATATACATTTTTACCAATGCTCTGGATGTTTAACTATGTCACTGGTGTCCTGAGTTCAGCACTAGCAGTCATTCTTCTCCTCCTTAGTAGCTGGTGCAGTGCTGTGTTTCTGACTTTCAGCTTGGTGACAGCGCTGATAACACTGATGTTTGTAGTTATGGCTTAGAATGTTTAGGCTGGCAAAGGACTTTCTGAGCTTCATACTCTGCCAGGGAGGAGGGGAGCCGGGAGGAAGTAGAGACAGGGAACCTGACCCATACTGACCAAAGAGGTATTCCATAGCACAGCATGTCTCATGCCCAGGATGTAAAAACGGAGAACAGAGACCGGGGGGGGGGTGGTGTGTGTGTGCGGCGCTTGGTCGGACTGGGTATAGCTGGTGAGCTGTTGTACTCTTTCCTTGTCATTATTATTATTGGTGGTAGCAGCAGTAATTTATGTTATACTTTAGTTACTAAACTGTTCTTATCTCAACCTGTGGGAGTTGCATTTCTTTTGATTCTCCTTCCCATCCCTCTGGGAGTAGGGGGAAGAAGGAGGGAGAAGTAAGTGAGAGAGAAAACTGTGTGGCTGATTTATGGCTTAAACCACAATAACTTGGAAGATCTACAGAAAAATGTCAGCAGGCTAATTCCTTAGCAGATGAATAAATCAGCATTTGTTATAATTACATCCCTTCACTCTGAGTTATGATTTAGTCTAGTTCAGGAACAGCTGCTCTTCCTTGTCTACTACCTTGTATTCTGGACGTTTACAACTAATGACCTTTCTTGATGAAAACACGTACCTCCTATTTTACCAGCTGTTTTCAAAAGGATAGTTTACACCTCAAGCTTGTAGTGATCAAAAAAGAATCTCACTAAAGGCCCAGTTGTTATAAGGGAAACTTCCTAGTTCTGAAAAATGAACACTTGCATGACTGCCAGCATTTGAATGAAGTGACATCTGGTCAAGCTGTCCTCAATACATATAGATAAACACAAACATTCCAGTCATGGTGCAAAGCAAGACATTTGGGGGACTGCCAGGAAATCTTAAGGACACAAACTCACTATAGGAGGCATGCTGTATCTAAGATTACTTACTAGGGAACAAAATAAGTCACTTTTTAAGAAGATGTGAGAGGTTGCCAGGTAATACCAAGTTGAATGCATTAAAGTTAATCTGAAATAATATTCCCATACAGCCAAGTCTTCAGGGAGTCATTTGGAAGAACTTATCATAGGCATAATGAGTACATACTATGTGCATGATTCCAGCTAATGATATCCAACTCTGTTCCATTGGTGCCAAAATTAATCTTCTTGCTATCATTCAGAATACAAATTAATATTTACCTACTTTGAAAAAAAAAATTATAATTTCCAAGAAACAAAAATACCTTCTCCAACAGACACCTTAAAAGCTACATATCAGTGATATTGACAGCTCTTGCCTTCTCCATAAAGATGATTTTGGGTACTGTCATAAAAAGAAACAGTGAGGTCAGTATAAATACTCCAGAGATTTATATAGAGGAAGAGAAACTCCACTAAAATCAAAATATTTGCAAGACTTTACATCAAATAAGATGCCCAGAAGCAATGAACTTTTATGTACCAGTAAAGCAGAATTTAACTTTCTGCACTGTTTGAGAGTATTAAGGAAGAAGTATGAAGGACCCTATATAAGAGACCCCACAACATTACTTGGTGTCTTTTTCACATGCTGTTATTCAGTATTTGAAATTAATCTTGCTTCAATTACCTCACTCTTCCATTTACCAGCCTAGAAACAGAAAAAAAGGGCTTTCTATTTGAATTCCATCTGCAGTAATTGAACTAATTCATCAGTACTAACAAAGCCAATAGCTTTGTCCTACAATCTCCTTCCATTCAAACGCATCAACTATGCTAATAAAAGCTAATACAGATCAGTGATCATAGAACTCGGAACATGTTTTTGTTCTCTGACTGCAAAATTGACATATTTTCTTTTCCAATTCTCATTTTTTTTTACTTCATATCATCTGTATCTCTTTACAATTATTAATGACTACAGAGCAAAATCTGGACTTCACAAAGCACAAACTTCCTTTTCTAGGGAAACCATTCTTACGCATTATCCCTCATTGCATGTGTCAAAATCTATGAACTCTGAGAAAAATTCCCTTATTTAAGTCAAGGTAGATATCAGCTATGTAAACAATCCTCTAAAGTTTGGAAAGGAAACTGTAAAACCCTCAAATCATGATGGTTTTCTACTTAGGTGCCTGACTGAGTAGATAGCATTCCCATTCATAAATCTTCTGGAGAATGATTTACACATTCTTCTATTTGTCACACTGATCATCTCTCTAGTCTGCACCTGGAGGTGATCAGACGGTTCACCTTTACACTGGTCATGTTCTTTTATATTCATCTTTTTTCCCTTAGCTTGCTAGAAGAGTTTCTTTCCTGCACATGGAATTCTATTTTCCAATTGCATCCCCAAGTTGTTGAAAAGTAAAAATAAAAGAGAGAAGCCTACATCATTGACAGCAGAATGGAGCTGATTATTATTTTATACAGAGAAATGCATTTAACTTCTTTAATTTTTTCTGAGTTTCATCAGTTCACACAAAGTTTTAAGGTACTAAATGTAGACTTGATTCAGAAGAGATGATGCAAATGTTTTCTAGCACTTCTCTACAATTAGGTATTTTGTAGAACATTCAAGGACAGAGCTGGTCTGGAGTTGCAGATTTAATATACTGGCAGATCACTTCCAATAAAAAAATAGTTGGTTTTTTTTTCTTGCAGAATTTATAAATCATGATGAAAAAATGACAAAACCAGTATTGGCCATTTCTATTTATGGCCACCCTGGCACTAGCGATATTAACTAGAAAATCCGGACTGCAAAAGCAAATAAGTCACTAGAATTATGAAAGGAATAATTTAAGCACATGTAAAAATGTTTAGTTTTATTTCTTAGGAAACAAATGAATACAGTTTTAGCCCTTTTTTCCCTCTAGCAACTTTTGAGTTCTTTTACTTTCAAACTGTTTCCAAAAGAATAGTAGAAAATACTCAAGTTTAAAGAAACCTGAAAGATGTGTGGATCAGAAAGCATTAAATAATCAGTTTCTGAGGAAAAGTCAAGCAGAAGGTGGGTATTATGCATTCCCTTGGATGGGCAGAAGCCTACTTGTACAACTGTATTGTGAAGACTACCTGGACAAAATACAACAAGAGATGCCACAACTGTGATAAAACTAAATCAATTTGTTTCTCTTCTGAATCTCAAGACAGTTGTCATGTACTTGTTATCTTACAGAAGAGAAAATACACACCAAAGCCAGTAATCAGAAGACCTTAATAAAGTAATCTGACAGCAGGTTTCATAATGTGATCTGTGGATGTGTCTGAACACGTCTTCGAGTGAAATGGTTTAGTGGAAGGTGTCCCTGCCCATGGGGGGGGGGGGGGAATGGGGGGGGGGGGGTAGTGGGGAGTTGCAACTAGATG